>NW_010579183.1:45685-67450 GCF_000705375.1 Tinamus guttatus | reverse complement strand
GCCGAGGGGCCTCCCGCGGGCCGCACGGAGCGGGGGGCGCCCGGCCTGCCCGGCCGGCAGGGAAGAGGGCGCGTAGCCATCTTGAAAACGTTTGACCCTACACCCGTTCCTCACACGAAAACGACTTTTCTTTTTTCTTATTTTTTTTTCTCCGCAAAAAGCTCTGTCCCGCATTTCTGTGGGTCCCTTTCTCATGGGTTTGGGTGATAGCGCCGAGAGACGTTCTTTTCCACCACGGGAAACGTTGTTTTCCTCAAGGGAGGCCTGGCCTAGCAGGCGGCCCCGTCGAGCGCGCACCCGCCCTGCCGGCAAAAAGGGCGGAAAACCCCACCGCGGTGCCCTTCTTTTAACTACTTAAATTTATCAGCCGTTTCCCGCCCCCCGCGCGCCCCACCCCCTTCTCCTCATTACTGCATTGCACCTAACAGCAAAAAGACACTGCAGAATTAGCCTCAATTAAGTATTTCAAGGGTAAGCTTGATACTGTTGACTTGTGAAGTGTTATCATCAGGTAGCACACATTATGTTCAGTAATAGCAAAAATTACAACTTGGGATGATTCATCTGGTAAATTACCAGGTTTCTTTATTTAAAGTCACATTTGAAAGGCAATAGCCAAAGTTCTCCTTGGGTTTTCTTTTAAATTTCTTAAAGCTGCAGCCTAAAAACTCCAAGTACTTTCACCACAGCATGTTCTGGCACAATTGGCTCAG
Organism: Tinamus guttatus; assembly: GCF_000705375.1. The sequence continues at coordinate 66,737 of NW_010579183.1, read as the reverse complement.
TCCCACCGCATTCTCTTAACAGCAGCTCTGTGGATTTAATTAGATCACCTCATGGAAAGACCCAGCAGCACATGAAAATCAGGTAGTTGGATGTGGAATGAATGCCAAGTGTGCCTAGGTATAGTTACCAATGCAGAACTGTGCCCACAAATTCCAGCAGCTAAACCATACTGAAAATAAGTCATTCCTCATTTGAGTTTTCAAAGTTACACATGGGGTTGGTGTACAGACTCCTGAAGGCTGGAAGTACATATTGGCAGTTTTAATTCTAGGACTTTAAAGATTGTGCTTTTTCCTATAGTCAGACACTCCTGCAGTACAACCAAAATTTAGAGGTTTTTTAATGCATATATGATAGGATTTGAATATTCACCTTTGCAACAAATCAGTGTAATCAATGTCAAGAGTTGCATAGACATTCTGGGATAGTTAAGGATGGCCAGTTTTACTGATGAAACATAAAACCATTTTTATTATTTTTTATCCTGAGTTATTTGAGGAAGAATAGTTGTTTAGCCCACTAACTTGACTAACTTTTGATTTGTATAAGGACATTGTGTCCTGATGAATTTTATATGTAGTTTTTCCTAGGCATCACTTCTCACTTCATCATCTTTTAAATTACTGTATTACTTTGCCCCTAGAAAGACCCTTCTGTCCACTGGAATATGATGTTCATAGCATTAAGGAAGACTGAAGATAGAATCAGAGATAACAGAAAGGAAGAAGGAAAAGCATAACTGTAAGTCTCACATGAATATTGAAGTTTTGTTCAGAGAGGTTCTGCAATGCTTGTAGCTGTTCTGCCTTTCACCGTTGCTGCTCTCAGTCAGGGAGGAAGGTATTTTAACATGCTAATATTACAGGATTCAGTAAACCAGGTCAAAGGTCTATTTTATCATGTAGAACCAGGTGACACTCTGCTCTGAAAGCACACTAATGGCGCGTGAAATCCAGCAACCCTCTCCTTGCTGTTTCATTTCTCCTTGCCTTGTCATTTGACAGTGCATTGTAATAAAGTTGGAATGTATTACTACATAACTTGCTGAATATCTTAGAATGTTTTGTCAGCTGTAGACAAGAGTCACTTGACTTGCTAAATATTTGCCTGAGCTTGAGATACAAGGTCAAACTTATCCTGCAGATCTACAATACCTACTATTCTTCTTTGTTTCATATTAAATTAAAAAATAATATGAGAGAGAGTATTTGTGAAGAAAGATCCTTGAAAGTTTTTCCGTTTTTCAATTTGTATCAATTCATCTGATAAATGTTATTACCTTTTTCTGTAAATCTACCCCCTTGATATCCTAAGACTACCATTACTCTCTTATTTAAAAATAACATTAATAATAACAACAATCATAAAATACGTAAGCTCCAGATTCCCATATGGTTAGAAAAGGTTAGAAAAGTCAGTAAAGTTCAATCAGTTATGTCTCCAAAGTAGCCATATAAAATATTATCTGAATTAGTCTTTTAGTTTATCAAACCTAGAACCAAGAGTGTGTATTAATTTTTATTAAATTTCCTTAGTATATCTTCAACTTTGTATATTGCAGAAACAACTATATAACAGAAAAGAAAATTGGTATAAGGTTTAGATGCAAAAGTCATGATGAGAAAAAAATGAAGTGTATTGAAATGTTATTTTTGCAATACATACAAGTTTCTTTCAAGAAGCAAAGAAAACTGATTACAGTTGCTACAGCTCAGGAACTCAGAACATGTATTTCAAATTAAATAACTAAAGAAGCTTGTCACTTGATTCAGCCTAAGATTTGTCTCCCATCTCAGGATAAATTCATATGTTTATCTAAGTTTACTAAACAAGATCTCAATTTGATGGCTTATTTGGGGATTTCTTGATCCCTTTGGAAGTATTGCCCAAAGTGATATAAGCAGGATAAGCAATGCAGCTGGTTATTTTTGGCTGGAGGAGGCCATGAATCTGATTATTCAGCTGTATTTTTGTGCACAGAGATGTAATATTGATTTACTTTGTCATCTTGCTGTTTAATAACTAATAAGAAAGTGAAATCCCAGTTTACATTATGCCAGAACCTGATGATTTGAAAAAACATGAGTGAAAAATCTAAATGAAAATGTATTGAGCTTGCTGAAAAGTATCTTTAAGACATCAACTAACTTGCATTTTAAGTTCTTTCCTAACAGGAAGCCAGTTTACTCTTGTTGCTAAAGATAAAATTCCTTTTACATGCACAATGGAGCTATTATTCCCCAATAGTTTATTTCCTTTTCTACTTTTGAGCTAAATGGACCTTAATAGTGTGTCATCTTTATAAACAGGACAGTTTATAAAATGCTTTGAGGAACTAAGATACGATCAGAAATGTGAAGCATGTTTTCAAAAGACAGTGTCAGTTCACTTACAGTTTAACTATGATTGAATATAGAGATAGATTTTCAAAAACAAGTTTTGAATTTGTATTTCCTGGATTGAATCCATATAAGCATAATGATATGATTGTAAAATAATTCAGTGTGTAACTAGTGGTGCACATTAGATTTTATTTTTTAAGTTGCTTAAGTGGCAAGTGCATCCTCAGTGGGAGAAATAACATCTCTCTACAGTCTCCTTTTACTTAACAAAACACAGCTACGTGCAAGTTCTGCATTACCTTGTACCTACCTTTCTCAAACTGTCTGAGTCGTAGTCAGTAGTCTTCAGTGTGCACAGATTGCTGCTGCTGTCCTATACTTTCCATGAGATGGGGGGAGATGATGGGCTATGGCTTCTTGGAAACATTTTGGGAGGCCTGTTTCCAGTAGCTTGAAGGAGATCCTTCAATAGGACCAGAGATTTACAAACTGCAGCAGCAGTAAGCCAAAAAAAAACAGATACAGCTTTTTCACTGAATACAGGACAAAATACCAGAATATAATTGCATAACTATGTCCCCTTTTAGCTTCAAAAGTAATTTATGCTCTTCCATTTACCTTGTGTGTGTGTGTGTTTTTATTTTATTTTACTCTCCAATAATCAATTAATAGAGAGAATATATTTCCAGTACCATTAGCATCACTGAGCATGTAATCATTTCAGTATAGTCACATGTGGAAATATTTATATATTAAAGTGTAAACTACGGGGGGAAAGAAAGTCAAATATGATTTTGACAGTCTGTTTGACACTGATTTTTTTTTGAACTGTTTATAACAGAGGCTGTATATATATAACAGAGGAGCTTGCTTGCTTTGAAAAATTGAGGAGTGCAACTGCCTGGAATGTCTTTTGATTACCTAGAAGGTTTTTTGCACCTTTCTGGAGTGAGGGGGAAACAAAGGAGCTTTATTCGAGGCCCTAATCTGTTCTGAATAGCATCTACCTGTGAAACATTGTGAAAGGAAGGAAAAACATTTCTGGGGAGAGGCAGAAACAGAAAGTTAAAGGGAAAATAGGGATAAAAATACACATCAAAAAAAAAAAAGAACTACTACAAGCACACTAAGCACACTAGAGATAAGAAAATAAAGATAATACCTAGGAAGTTGCAAATACTCAGATTTTGCTTAAATAACAATCTGCTGATTAATGCAAGGGAAAATTAACCCTAGGTCAGAGAAATGAACCATAGGAGTATTATTTTAAGAACTTAACTGGCCAAGCTTTCTTGTCTGTCAGGTACCTGATGTTGAAAATGCTTGTGAAAATATTTGTAGAAATATTTTAATAAGGTCTTTGAATTTGCTTGAGCTGCAGCAAGAAGAAGCCCTGAGGATGGGACCCCATGACCCCACTCACTGGTGGCCAGACTGGATGGCTGATCCAGTGTACTGATCAAATGGGGAATTATATAATTTATATTATATAAATAACAGTGTTGGTTGCCCAGATCTCATATATATCCTAATAAATAAACCATTGCTTTGAGATGGTTCGCAATGTTGTCTCGCCTGAAATAAGATACTGGTGTCTAGTTATAGCTGAGGTTATCAATATCCATAATTAATGTATATTAAAAGCTACTTTTAATATCTTGCTTGAATACTACAGCATAAAATTTCTGCTCAGGGTATTCGTTCATTAACTCTCTCTAAGTCTCTTTAATTAACTCTTTAACTAAATGAGGCATAAAAAGCTCCATAATCTACATTTTTGCTAGCAAAAATCATGGTATTGTCAACTCAATCTTCTAATAGGAAACAAAATAAATAGAGTTAGATTAATTGTATTAATGGAATCTGAATTATAAAAAGTATTAGTTAGTTTGTAGGTATTTCTTTTACAGAGCCTGTTTTTTTAATAAATGGCTACCCTCTCCTGCTACAGTGGCTTCTCCTTACGGGGACTTTTTTAGCAGTATAGATGAAAAAATACTAAATATCAAATTTACCTGCCCCTCTGGCCCTTACAATGTGTCCCAGACTGAAAGACATTTCTTATGAGAAAATCCAAATGCCTCCAGGTAGTTTCACCTAGGCATTATTCCTATTATAATTAGTATTATTTGATTGTTTTTCAGAAAGATAGGAGAGTTAAAAGGTTAGAGTAACAGGAATATCGCAAGATTTAAATCTTGTTCAGGCTCATTGTTCATTTTCACTCTGTGTCTCCTCACCTACTAGATAGAATAAACAACTTGCACTGCCCTGAGATGCCAGAGAAAGAAACCCTGTGCAGTGGCATTTTATTACACCTATGCAAAACGCTAAGATTTGACTTGGTGACTCAAGGTGAATCATCACTGTGATGAAAAGCTTTTCAGGATTTTCAGTACACAAACTCATTGCTCTTTATAGTTCACTCTTTAACTTCTGTTAAAGACTAAACAGCAAACTGGCAAACTAAAACATCTCTGGAAACAAACAAAAAAACCTTCCCTATTGCTACACTAGACTACATAAGGATATACACATCACAAATATTTGTCTGGTTAATATTTATAAAGAATATTTCTGAAGACAGGCATCCCAGATGTGTCTCCTGAAAAAAAAAAAAAAAAAACTCTGATGAGTAGTGCACACTGTTAAAAATCAAATTCGCTAAGCAGCTCTCCTGTTGCAAGTTGTGTTCTTGGCACACTGCACAAGCTACAGAAATTCGTATTTGGGCAAGAGACTGTAAAGAAGCGGTTAGCATATGTAGGATTTGATGTTTGTAATTAAGTAGATAAGATCCTTTCTGTTGCCTGTACTGCATTAAATTGCACAAAAAACTCCTCTATCCTTTCATGAAATTTAACTGAGAAATTATGTGAGGGTTAATGTTTGGAGTTTGACTAAGTGACATTTTGTCTCGTTAACTTCTGTTTAACTTTCTCTAGTAATTTTAGTTAGATACTTTCTCTCTGTGTTTAAATTGTTCCATGGTTTTATTTGGGAATATAATGAATATGTTTAGAAAGGGTCCCTTGGGTTTAACAGTCCAGTTCTATATTTGAGCAGTGTTATTATAAAGCAGTTATAATCCATCCTACAGAAGCTGAGTTTCACTGGTAGAGGTAGCAATTATTATCTAAAACTTGAAATTAAATGCTTTGGAATGAAAGCACTATGTAAATACATTAATGATTATTACATATAGGATAATGTCTTTTAAGTGACTGAAAGTAAGCTGAATAAGAGATTTAACTGAGAGCTGAAAAAAATTGCAGGTTGCAAGTTATTACTTGGAGAAAACATATCTCAAGCTTTCTATGTTAATATATGCAAATATATTTAAATAACTCATACAAAGCTATTACAGGAATGTTACAGTAAGGTTCAAGATCAAATATTTAAAAGTGAGGAAATGCAAAAGTAAATGCTGCCTGTACATCCCTGATTCGCTCACTTGGAGGTTCACATTATTATGCTATGTTATAGGAATGCATACTCCTCCCCACCCCCACCCCATCTACAGTTTTTAGTACACAGGATGAATGGTGCTTCCTACGTTTTTTTTTCTCTCTTGCTTGTCAAATGTCCATCCTTTGTGCTTAGATTGCAGAATGTTGCACATTCTCGGAGCCATCTCTCAATATGAGGCTACTTGTTTCAAAATGTTCTCTTTAGTAAAATGCTTTGCAATTTATTTCTAAACATCCTGCGAGTTGAAAAGGAGGTCTTATCCCTATTTGAATGATGGGAGAGAAAACACAGTACAAGTAAAATAACAGTTCTTAACTTGGGTGCCTAGTTTACGATGTCTGGAATCTGTTTTCTCATACTGTTTTGTATTTAACAGTACTTAAACATTCAAGGCACAATCTTGCTGACTTCAGTGGTAGCTAGCAGAGTTAAGCATTTCTCCAAATTGGAGCTGGATTCTCAGACTTTGGATCCAGATAATGAAGTACTAAAGAATTTGATGCACATTTGACACTAATGACATACTAAAAATTTTGTCAACAGGATTTGTCCTGATTATCATGGCAACTCTGTTAGTGGAAGAGACTGAATCTACCTCTTGAGTATGGCTGGACTGCCTTAAATTTATATACCAACAACTAGCCGTTTCCCCTTATTTTTTGCCTCCCTTCACCCTAGGTCACTTTGCTGCCTATCTTAGCAACCCCACAAAACACAAATCTACTTTGCTTGCTCAAAAAATCCCACTCTCTGCCCTTATGCCTTCAGCATACACTACAACCCCAGGTTTACCAGACTATTTGCCCTTATCTCTTCTTTCCTCTCTCATTTTCCCCCAAGACATTTAAGCTGAGTGACTGCAGAGGGAGGAAACCATTTAGCTCCTGAGAGAGACAAGACCACTACTTACAAACAGCCCCAAGCGTAACTTCAGCCCTTAAGCTAGCATGATGGGGAAAGAGCGGCTGCTGAGTGGTAAAGCCATGCTGAGAGGTGCTACACACCTAAAGCCTTTCCAGCCGGGACACCTCCACCTGGCAAAAGCCATCTTGCTCCGATGCATAGTGCAGAGACCACAGGTGAGAGCAGCTGCCATCTCTGCCTCCCTCGGGCCACAGGCTTTGCATAGGCAACAAGTTGCCACGGCTGCCCAGGGAGCTGTTGATGCGCCCTGAAGTCTAATAAATACTCTGGGAAGATTCATAGAATGAGAACATGATAAAAACGTCCTTAAATAATTTGCAATAAACTCCATCTCAATTAGCAGAGCTGATGAAATCTAACCTCCTGAGGACTGGTAGCTTTCCAGGGACTAGCTTTCACTGATTTAAAGCCAGTTTTATGTTTTCTGCCAGTCCCTTGCTTTCTGAGGGGAAGGCATAAGCTCCTGCCTGCCTTCCCAACAGAGGGGTGAAGGGAGTCTCCCTGCCCAGCTGCTGACATTACCAGTAATTAAGTGGGTGTGTAATAATTTTTGAGGTCTCTGCGCTTTGCTCAGATTTGGCTGGAAGTGCCCAAGAAGTTAAAGAGCTGTTGGAGGGGGTGGCATGATGGTGTTCGCCTTGTGCCTTCAGCTGACCCAGGTCAAAAAAGAAGGCTAGACCTAGCTAAAAAATAAATGTGCGCCTGAGCTCCCAGCGCTGGTATCATCCTGGTGGGAATCAGTTGTATTTGAGTGTCCTCTCTTTATTCAGCCTGGAGAAGAGAAGGGTGAGAGGGGATCTGATCAGTGTCTATAAGTACCTCAAGGGAGGCAGTGAGGAGGATGGTGCTGGCCACCGACAGAACTAGAAGTAATGGCCACAAACTGAAGCACCAGAAGTTCCACATGAACCTAAGGAAAATTTTTTTAACAGTGAGGGTGACAGAGCTCTGGAACAGGCTGCCCAGAGAGGTTGTGGAGTCTCCTTCTCTGGAGATTTTCAAAACCCGCTTGGACGCAGTCCTGTGCCACATGCTCTAGGTGACCCTGCGTGTACGGGGGAGTTGGACTAGATGACCTCTAGAGGTCTCTTCCAACCTTAAGCATTCTATGATTCCTGCATTGCCTGCCAGGGAACTGCTGCGCACATCCAGGCTGTCGCAGCAGTGATGCAGAGGAGCCATTTTCCTCTCATGGTGCAGCCACACTGCCTTGCCGCTGTAGCCCCCTCCTCCCCAGAAATATGGGATCTCTGTAGCCTCTCTGAGCCTCTCTGGGGCCCGCAGGGTCAAATTCATCCCCACTTCTTCAGGCAGTATCTATGGATTTAGTTTTTATCCCAAACCCCAGAAGAAGACACCTCCCGTCCCACTCCTACCACGAGCAGCCATTTTGTGAAGCAGTGATGAGGAATATTCTGCCAGAAAGAAACAGTAAGATAGACTTTTAACCTGATGTATGTTTTCAGATGACCTAATATAAGTATGTACAGAAAATACATGTTTCTGCTCCACATGAAAAAGCTTAGGACAGGTAATGTATGAAGCTGATGCATACATTCAGCTGAAGTTTTACCAAACTGAACTAGATAACCACTAGCAAAAAGATTTACGTTTTAAAACTCGCAGAGTTTTACCTTGTTCATCTAAATGTATTTTAATTTTTTTTTAATTAAACTGATGCTGGCTACCCATTGCCTGACAGTTCAGAAGCAGTTTTAAACCTCTCCCGCAATCCACTGTTTCTAGGATTGAATCTGGGAGGCACGGGATGCCTGCCAGGGCAGCACTGTAATCAAAACAATACGTGCCAGGTCGGTCGTAGATGATTCATTTGGCGCATAGATAAGCCTGGGGAAAATAATGACGTAAATATTCCTCCTAGAGAATGGTGCATGACCCTGGGAATGTGCTAGGCATATGCAGTGCCCCAGATTTCCCCACCCCCAAAGTGGAGGGATTGAAAAGGAACATATGGGCTTCAGGAAACAAGGATACAAATGTAACCTTCAAGCAGATTTTTTTTTTCATCCTGAGGTGAAGGATCCCGAATGTGTTTTGCTTCCCCCATGCACGAGTTCAGTACAAACCACCTGCCATATAGAAGCACAGCAGTTTGCCAAAATCACGCTCATCTCCAGGTATAGAATTTGAAGGTTTTCAGTCGTGGAGAACTTTTTTTTTTTTTTTTTTTTTTTTTTTCTGCTACCCAGTGAAGCAACATTACGCCATCCTGCACCCAGATCAGGCTTGCTCCGTGTTTGTAGAAGATATATCATCATGAGGTTTTGTACAAGGCAGGGTCTCCTCAATGTTGCACAGTACAAATAAGAGCAAAGGTACAAGTTCAGTCTTCTTTGCTGTATGTATCTTAATAATTCTGGGAACTCAAAACTCTGCAATCAGGCAGATAAAAAGACTCTCTTCTGTGCTGAATTCTTCACAAAAATATTTTGTAAAATGCAAGCAATGCTTGGCAAAATGCCCTGCAGCTGAGGCTTGTCAGATGGTCTTTGGAGAAGAGTAACATGCCATGTGTTGGCGATGATGATCATTTGCACACCCATTGCTCACCATTTGCATGATAACTCTATTATTAGCTAATGTACTCTTGTTTGTACCATATTTAATTTTAGCTGTATAATTGTGCACTCACAAGCAGAAGTTTATTTCTGTATTTTTTTTTACGTACATGGTTCCTGATTAATGTAAATGAGCACGTAAAAATAGAAAAATTTAGGTCGGAAAAAATCTCTTGAGATCATCTTGTCTAAATCCTTTTCAAAGCCAGACCAACTATGTGGTGTTGCTGATGGGCTTGTGCCAGTGAAGTTTTGAATACTTCCAAGGGTGGAGTATCCACAACTTTTCTGGGCACCTATACCAGTGTTTGACACACCTCATAGAGAAAAAGCTTTTCTTTCTATTGAGTGAGTTTCCTGTGCTGTAATTTGTGTCTGTTGCTACTTGTCCTAACACTATGCACCTCCAAGAAAAGTCTGACGCTGCCTTTGCAATACTCTCCCATTAGGAAGCTGAAGACAGCAATAGGATTTCCACTCAGCCTTCTCATTTTGACACTGAAAAAATTGCAGTTCTCTGCGTACGCCTTGTGCATCATGAGCTGCAGGCCATGACCACTTTGATGGACCTCTGCTGGGCTTGCTTCTGTTTCTTCCCATTGCGAGGAGTCCAAAATTGGGCATAGGACTCCAGGCATGTTTCCACAGATGCCATACATGGGAGAAACACTTCGCTCGACCTGCTGGGTGCCTCCTACTAACGCAGGCCGCTCGGCTGTGAGTGACTGTCTTTGCCTCAGAGACACCCTACTGACTCTTGTTCATCGTGTTGTCCATGGGCAGTCCATTTTATTTATTTATTTATTTATTTATTTATTTATTTATTTATTGCCAAAGTGCTTTCTAGTCCGTTGGTGTCAGGCTGTGTGGTAGCATGGGATTATTCCATCCCAGGCACAAGATCTGAGATTTGCCTTTGCTCAACTTTGAGACTCCTACCAGCTGGTTTTTACAGTCTGTTGAGGTCCTGCTGAGCAGCAGCTCTATCCTCCCTTTATGACAGTTGCATGTCCCAATCTAGCATTGCCCAAAGACTTCTTTACTGAGATCCGTCTACACTTCTTTACAGAAATTATTATTCATGATGAGATCTTAATTAACAGTACACATATAAACCTGATGTGTGATTTATTTTAAAGTGCTTTGAGTAAATAATTAGCAAGATTGTTTAATGTTTTTTGATGTATTCCTGGCTTTATCCTGAGCCCTACTCAGGATTCAGTTTGCTGTTGTTCAGAGGAAAGAGTTTGGGGAATCAAATTTGGGTTAGAATTATCAGTACTTTTTATCATGTTAGGAAACATTTATTTTGACTTTTAAACGTAACCCTGAATCAGTACCTGTGCTTCTGAGTTTTTTTTTTAGATAAGTTCATCTACAGCATGTTAGATTATCCACTTAAATGGAGCTCTCCTATCACTCTGCCATCAATTCATTTTAAATATCTGGTTTAAAGACATTTATCATAAGAAAGAGTCATATAGGCTATGTACACTATGTTTGGAATTAGGCTGTGAATCTCACAGCAAATCTCTCAGCAGTTCCAACTGGGCAGAAACATTCTTCCCATCCCATACAAAGTAAGAGATCTTAAAGGGGAAAAAATCATAAACTTGTATTTGAATTAAGATTTAAAGGAAAAACATTTTAATCACTATTGGTAATATTTAAAGTCTTGTTTCAGTTTCAACTGTTTTCAGTAACTTTAAGTTTCTAAATGAAAATTTATTCTAAATAAAAACTGATTGTGGCAGCTGATCAGTTTTTAAGTAAAAATTCTCTCTTCACTATATTCTACTTCCAGCAATTAAAACCACTTTCTGACTCATTAGTATCACACAGTTTAAAAAAAAATCACATTTCCTGAATGTGAAATTGTGTTTTGTCTTCCATGAAAATCTCATCCCTAATGCAATGGGAGCTGTATTTTCTTTTAGTTTTCTACAGTGGGTGGATACATATTCTTTGTGTGTGTGTGTGTGTGTGTGTGTGCACGGCTAGAGAAAGAAACAAAATGCCCTTGTTTTCCTGCTGTCAGTAGTAGCATAAAAGTTTTTAAGAGGTTAAGGCTTCTGAACGAGTTAAACAGAGCAACATTGTTTTCATTTCATTTGGCTAGTACAGTACCTCCAAGATGATCATCATTAAACACATGATTGCTTAATCAAGTGCTGAAATTCTTGAAAACTTCTGTGTTTTCACAAATTTTTGTTCCCACTTGAGAGTTAACACCCATCAGCTTTTAGTTCCTAGTACCCATTTTAAAAAGATCTCAAGTATCTATACACAAGACCGTCTTGAATTCTTCCCCAAAGTAGATTTGTACATTAGAGAAATTATGCAGAGATTCATGTCTATTACAGCTTGAACAGCAAGAAGACTATTAATCATGCAACTCAAAGAACACAACAAACATATATATATATGCACTGTAGTATATACTCTCTCTATATATATGTACTATCCCTTCTGACCCAGGGAAATCATGATCTGACCTGCAAGTCTGTTAGGACAGTGCTGATGTTATCAGGCCCAGAAGAGGCACCTACACAGTGAAAACTCGCAGGCTGATGCATCGGTCCTGGGTGTCCCTTGCAAACAGAGTAGTCACCATAGCTCTCCTACCCGTAGAAGCAAGCTTGATGTGTGTGATACGATCAGAGAAACAGGTTTAGTTTATTGTCCTGCTCTAGCACATTCCTCTTTGTGAGACTGTCCCAGTTACAGTATTTGCATATCTTACTGAACTTCTTCATGTTTCTCGACCATCCCTTTCTTCACCGCAGTCTCCTCCTAAGTAAACAACAAGCCTCTAATTATTTTTTCCCTAGTGGTCTGTTTTGCTACATCTGTCCCAAGATTTGTTATTTCTGATATTGTTTTCCAAGTAATCTTTGCCTGATGGGGTTTTGCTGAGATGCTTATGTGCACACTGTTGACTTTGTAAGAGTCTTCACCCCTAAAAGTCCCCAACGCTGCCATCCCAATAGCTGTGAAGTTCTGCCATTTATCATATAGCTTCCTCTTTAACCACATGTGAAACACAGCCATCCATTACAGCCTTATCTGTAACTTTTGTCAGCTTCTCACATCTGTTGCGTCCAGCCATTTCTCATGTCATATTCAGTCGTCTCTCACATGCTGTTCAGTGAGCGTAACCTCAGGACAAGACCCTGTGGGTGCTCTAGTCATCTGCTTGTGGCTCCAGGAGATGTAAGACAGTCACTGTTCCTATGGTATCTGCTCCTTTCTTAGAGAAGACTGCGCAGTGCTAACTTAGTTTAACTGTGGTTTAATGTGCCTTTGTATTTAATGGCAAAAAGAAAGAACAAACACACAGAGGCATATTCCATTCTTGGTACAGGGTGGGATGACTGTTGATTTATGTGTTAGAAAGGACTGAATTAGAAAACAAAAGGACCACTTCTGTTGCACTCAGCATTGCCTTTGGCATAATCCCACAGTTTTCCTGTACACGGTGATGAGGTGATGATTTTAGTTGTCATTGCCTGGACATTCAGGGAAGATAACAACACCACAGATTTGTAAGACTGTCAATCCTTTCTCGCCTCATGATGGATAATGCTCCTTTTGGTTGAAAAACATTACAAATCTAAAAATAAAAGAGGACAAGTGACATATTGGTGCACCAATAGAATTACTTGGGTATTGATTTCTGTAATTCCCTGGTTACAGGTATCTGATGGAAGGAAACTTGAGCCAAGATTGTGCAATCAGTAAGGAAGTAGTGTAACATTCTACTAGAAGTGCTGCATCCATTTTCAGTTTTCTAAGTACTGTGTACCATTTATAAAAGTAGGGATTAGGATCCTTATCCCAGAAAGAGTATTGCAGGAAGACTGATATGGTGAAGTCCTTTTGAATTAGATATCAGAAAACAATACATTGCCCTCTCATCAGAGTAGTAGCCCCCCAGTTTTCTTCAACTCACTGGAAGATCATTAGAAACCAGCAATCAGTGGATGGAGGAAAATCCATCTAATAGTCATATTTTTTCTAGATGTTGTAAATCAAAGTTTCTAAGGAGATTTTCTATGTTATCCTTACATTCAGCCATCAGGTTATAGCAGGGATGCGGATAATGTTAAATGCATCAAATTTGTTCAGGTAAATACAGTAGAGTAGTTGCTTTTACACAATCAAGAGGTAAAGCTTTGAAATTCAGTCTTCCTCATAAGCTTTTTGGGCAGACAAATCAGTGTAGGTGAATCTACATCAATGAAAAAATGCAGTACATAGCTTTTATGTGAGGCCAAGATTTATTTCTAACCATCAGTCACAATCCTGAAATGAAGGAAGAAATATAGCTCACAAATGCCCCAAAGTCCAGATACTAAGACATTCACAACCACTTAGAACAAAGACCAGGAGCTTGGCCAAGCCTGACAGCATGAATATACTCATGTTTTTCCCACTATAACATTATCTCCCTCCTTATTATACAGGGTTGTGAAAGAACGTGCCTTCTTTGAAGCCCTTTTATTAGCCATCATCCCCCCAAAGCTATTTGAGATCAGAATTGCTGTGTTCCAGAACAATTGGAACTTTTTTTGTTTCTTTTAGGGGCAAGGAGGAATAAAGTAAGTTTTATGACAGGGTTAGTCAGTGAAATCCTGATGCAGCTGCAGATGAGAGGTCTGCACCAAAGCCTAAGCCAGATGTCAGTGCTATTAGACAACCTCTGATTACTCCACTGAAGTGAAAAGGTCTCCTGAAGCTTCCTTCTTTAGTCTAGGTATTTCATGTGTGTCATACAAGGCAATTAACAAAAATGAAGATTCATTATGTTAAGACAGAATATCATGTACTTCAGAAAAAGGTGTTTCCTAAGTAATCTGTGCCTTTTGATGCCAGGCACTCTTCCTGTAGTTTGTTTTGAACCAGTGTTGAGTAGAGGAGATGATCCTGTAGGTCTAGCACATGCAGCGATTCTGTTGCGTCTCCATCCTTGCCTTGAACCAGGCTGCTTGTTCATTCAGAGCTCTCCTGCAGTCTCGGTTCCCCCTGTTGCACAGTCTGAGGCATGTGCCTTGTCTCCACAGAAGAATCTTCTAATCCCCTAGTTAGGCAGTGAAAGGTTTTATTTAGTTCCAGTAGAGACTGGAGGCCACCTTCACAAGGCTCTGCAAAGACCGATTGCTACTTGAATCATTTACTATCGAGACTATCAGAGATTTTTTAAAAATCATTTGCTAGGCAGTGTCTACTTTCCATGCCTTTCATCCAGCACCCTGCCAGAGCTGAGTAATCAGAGTTCATGCGTCATTTCCAGACAAAAAATTTAGGTTTCTGCTGCTCCGATGCTCTCTTTCTGAAATTCAGTTCATTCCCAGAAGTTCACCAGAGCTCTGGTGAATGAACTATAGTTCGTTCACCAGAAGTTCATCTTGGGAATCACTGAGGTCTCATTGATTTTTTTAGGAGCAGCAGACAGACTAGAGACAGTTTGTAGACTTGTTTGGTTACCACCATCAGCAAGACCTCTTTAGTTATATAACTTATTCCTCCAGAAAAGGTAGCAAATCTGCTCTACTCAAGCAGTTATTAATTATTGCAGTGTGTGATCTTTATGAATGCTGAAAGATGTAGCAATACTACTCTAGTAGAAGTTTTAATAGTACTTACTTGACAATAGAGAACACAGAAGCGAGGAGGCCAGAAAGCAGAAGGAACAGAAAAACACTCAGGATTGATGTAATGACAATCATGCCTCCACTCCTTCGACCAGGCCAGGTGTCAATTTTCATGGGAAGTTTAACTAGAAAAGCATGAAAAGGACATTCCTGTCATCTATTTTTGACTAGTACACCTTCACCAAAAGGTGGCTAGTGATTTAGGAGAGGCAAAATCATTCTGCCTCTACCTGAAGTCTTAGGTGAGCTACAGGAAGCAAGTTTAGTGCTCAGTGCCAGCATTAGAGGGAATGAGATTGTCTCAGCAGACTACCCAGTAGGACTAGCACCCATATCACACAAGTTTCAGAAGAACAAGATACCATGGTATGCATCAAGTCTCTAGTAAAATGTACAAACCCCAACTATGCTAAAAGAATTATTGTTCTGAAGGTCATAGAAGAAACAGAACATTATTCCACGTTTAATCCTGTTGTTCTCATACTGAAAAGCTGACAAAATTGTTCAAACTGGGGGTAAGGACTAGACATTGCTCCCCAGGAGCAAGTGATCAGAATACGCAACCAAACCCCAAACTTACCTCGTCTGGTTTTGATAGGATCAGACCAGAGAGTCTGGTCTTTCATGATACCATCAGTGTTATCTACTAACGTATATTTAAATCTGTAAGGTAAAAAAATATATATATAGCGAGAAATATGGTTATTTCAAATTTGAGCTTCCTTCCTAGGATTTTGTAAGCTCCTGTATTAGCTAGTTGGTCTTGAGTCAAAGATAGCTGAAGGTAACTGGCTATTTCCAAAGACGTTATAAAGAACAGAATATAATTAATCATAGAAAAAGCTTTCTGTACTATGTCATGTGTAGTTTGCACTTCATTCTTGAGGCCAGGCAGATAACTTTCCAACAACAGTTTTTCCCAGCTTGCTATTCCCTGCTGTAAAGCGATTCATTATTTAGGACAGCAAGTGGTTTTGATTTCCATATGGAAGTCAAAGATTTCGTCCAACAACAGAGATCTTTGGCACTTTCCCTGCTAGAGGAAAGCATTGGAGAGACAGACCAGCATCAGATTTGGCAAAGAAAGCAAGTTTCCATTCTATAACGGTCTGACTTTTCAGAAATATCCTGAAGAGGTAGAAAAGCCAGGACAGTTTCTGCCAAATTATGCTGATAGCATTCTGTTTCAGAAGTGTATTAGGTCTTCCCAACAGACATAACTATTTAATTGCCTTTTTTACTGTGACTTTTAAAAGGAGGATAGCAGCATAACAAGCATTTCAGAGTCCCCAGCTTCCCCAGACAACAGAGCTCAGACAACTTGGCCCCACCTGGCCCCACTCCAGCCACCCTAGGGACTCCCTAGAGGTAGGGATCACGGGGGACTTGAGCTCCCCCAGAAGCTCACCAAAATAAAGCAAGCCGTGTCATTTTGTCAGAATCACTTAACCCCAAATACAGGCTGAATAATTTCAGCATCATTGCCTAAGCAAACTCTTTTCCTCATGAGTTTCTGATCAGGTGCTATCCTTGGGTCACCTCGTGCAACAGAAATACAGATTCAGCAGTTCACATATGAACTTCCTCGCGATCCATGAATTTAACCCGACAAAGTTCTCCATTGCAAGATAAGCCTTGGAGTACTTTTCAGTAGAGCACTTCAGCTCTGGACTGGTGATTTGAATCATACTATTTCAGAAGAAGATTACGGACTGAATGTTGCTTTCTACTGTGTTTTAAGAGGAAGAGAAATAAGAATTGTACCTGTACGTTGTGTCTGGAGCGAGAGGCGGGTTACAGACATCTAGGAAGTTGGGGTCATGCAAGCAGGTCCCGTCATCTCCCACTCTGAAGAGGTATTGTTTCAGGACATCGGCAACTTTGTTAATGTCTGCCGCATCCGCAGGGTTTGGGGGCGACGCACAGTTGGGCACGCTGAACACGGCAGCCTTGTAAGGTCCAAGCTGTCCCCCGCTCATTTGCTGGAAGGTGCTGTTGAGCGGCTTGCCGCTGTGGTCAGTCACTAGGGAGCTTCCTGCAATGGCTGCAGGAGACACTCTTGTGAGCAAAGCTGTTAGTTCTGGTTCGTTCCTTCACATGCACCTGGTATTTACTTGGTGACTTTCTCTTCTACCCTAAAATACCCAAGTGAGAAATGCTCTGCTACTCGTTTGGTTGAGTAGGGATCCCACTGCCCCTGTGAAGACTCCACAGCATCTCTCAAAGCAATACCTTCCAGTAAGCACCCTCCCAAAATTCCTCCTTTCCAAGAACATTCTGATGGAGTGGGGAGGTGGGTGAGCCCATAAAGACACAAGGCAGAAAGAAATGAGCACAGCTTTTACATTTCTTCCTAGGGTGGTTAAAAAAAGAAGAAAGCTTGAAAAACGCAGCTCCTTTCCTCAAACTCATCTTGCCTTCCTAAGAACCTCACAACACATCTCTACTTTTCTACATGGTTAAAGAAGCTCCTGCTCAGAGCAGCAGTTGGCTCCCAGGAAGGTACCAATCCCATGTCAGAAGCAACAGGTAAGTTTCATTTTGGCTGCTTATCTCACAGTCCAAAGTATTGAACCAGCTCTGGTAAGACTGCCACACTTCTGGAAAAGCCACAGAAATGATTTTTCACCCAGTTACAGCCCCTTGCCACAAGGTCAGCAGGATGGTTTAGATGTTTACTTTCACTGACCATGCGCAGACATCTACCTTGTTCTCTGCAGCTCCTGAGGGGGTGAATGTGGGCAGGGAAGACCTGTCTGATTCTTTGCAGGAAAGAGGGCCTCCAGGACAGAGTTTGTTTTGGGAGCTTCCTGCAGCTGCTTGGTGCTGTTAACAGTGGAGGAACACCGGCTTTTCCAAGGCTGCATTATGGAAGGAACTACTTCAGTTGGGAAGCATTTTTGCTGTGCTCCTGGAGCAGACTTCCTGCAATTGCTTGGTCATGAGAAGCTTTTAATTACAATGCAATACAAACTGAAAACTGTTTTGGAAGGGAAAGGTTTCTTGCACCATTTAGGAACACAACTTTAGAATCAGTGCTCTAGTTGAGCCCTTCCACTCAACAGGAGCCAATAATAAGAAAGTGAATACTAGCAAAGGCCTGTTTTAATCACAGACTCGTTACTCCAAATTACGCTCTCACCTACATCTATTCCCCGCCCTAGTCTCCCCTTCAGTAACTTCAGTGCTGGTGTGTAAACAATGTAGAGGTTTTTTTTTTTTTTTTTTTTAAAAGAGCATATTGAATCCGATAGTGACACTAACCAAAATAGACATAAAGGTTAACTCTGAGATTTTTTAGACTCTCAGCTTGATACTACACTGAGAAATTTTTCTTCCAGAAGAGATGAACACAATGTATTAAGAAAATGAAGTTCTCTTAAGCTTTTCCTCTCTCTGCTGCAAGACACATCCAAGGGGGAGTCAACATGCTGCTATCCAGACTTGAGACAAATCCAAACAAAATTCCTCCCAATTTTCCAAGTAACAAGTTTTCATCTGCTTGTTTTAAAAATAGCAGCAGAGGTTTCTTCACATATAACCCTATAGAAGAGATTGAGCCATCCGTGTAAGAAGCTTTTATCACAGAAATGTGGTGGCTGGTGCAGTTTCTAAGCACATAACACATCAAACAGCAGAGCTGTGTATTTGCAGTTATAACTATATATGAGGTCGGTGTAGCCTTTTGAGTAGTTCCAGTGCTCTTGTTGTAGAGCATTTCAGATGTGCAAAGGTGCATACATCACTTGAGAAAAGTGTCTTGGAGGGCAGTACACTCACATTTGAGTTAGCTGTATCTAGCAGCCTATCTGGTTATGGTTTCTCCCATTATGACAAGAAGCACCTCCCACCTTTTCCAGAAGGGCAGTGAAATTTTTAGACATTTTTCTTTGCTGTTAATTCATTGTTAGCCTGCTCTCTCTCCTCCTGCCATGAATTCCCTGCTCCATGCCTCTCTGAAAAGGCGGCTGCATACCATAACTTCTTCCCTGAAGCTGTTATGTCATTTATATCTGTCAGGTTAAGGGGCAGCTGTAGCTGGCATTCAAAACAGCCTGCCAGAATAGCAGGGAACAGAGAAGGCAGCTCTCGGTCACTGCCAACAATATGTCATTACCCGGCAGTTAGGAAGCTCGTTATCTCAATGAATCCACAGGCCAGGCATCTTTGAGTACAAGTCTAGTATGACTTCCGTCCTTGCAAATGCTGGCTGCCCTTGAAGTCTGCACACTTAACTAAGAAGAACATAGCAGTACCTATGAGAGAAATAGTTCTATGAGAGAAACCCAGTTTCTCTTATCAGCGTTCCTTAGTGGTATTTAGACTTTTATGCAAGGTATTTACGTTGAGATAAAGATCAGGTATCACACTGTGGACCACCTGGCTTCACTAGCAAGATTTTGCTAGGCTGCTTAAAGCTGTTGGTGGTGCTCCACATCTACAGGGAGTTAGCTAACACAGCACTCCTGCTTGTTCTTTTCTAGTCAGCTCCACTGAAATACTAGTTACTTTATAAGACTTTAGAACAAGTTGAGGCAAATGCTCAGCTTGCATGCAGTTTGCAGCTACATATTTTGTCTTCTCACCCATTCAGACATGGACCCATCAAATTTGGAAGAACTGCATTAGAAGCTGCATAATGCTCTGGAGAGGAAATAATGGTGGATACTTACCTGACTCCATCATTGCATACAAGTAGACGCTGTAAGATTTATTTGGACTTAGGGAGCTATCAAACATACAGAAAGGTTTCTCTAGAGCAACTGTAGTAAGGGTGGGGTTGCTGGTGGCAAGCTGAGGGTCTGCAAGCTGAGGTCTCAGGCTCTGATCTAGAAGATAAAGTTACCAAAAAATGCATGAGTCTTTCACCTCTCCTTCTGCAAGTTCTGACTCCAAAGGGAGGGTAGGCATCGCAACAAGAAACACTAAAATTGAAGAGCAAGGTATGAAATGCAGCTGTGGGGCAAGCAACATACCTGTCCTGTGGAAGCTTGAGAGGTGGTGGGTTTGTTGTGACGTAAAATGGGGAACTCAAACATTTGGAAAAGGAGGTAGGAGACATTGCTGCTCCTCAGGAAAGCAGCAAGCACATTAGTCACATCACCAGAGGTGGAGAAAGGCAAAGCCTCATCAGATGAGAGACTTGAGCCTCTGTCGTTAGAGTCCCACATACACAACGACCTCCTAAACTGCCCAACATCAGCACCAGAAGCGGTGCAATTATTTTTAAAATCCTTAAGCTACAGGAATTCTTAGTAGTGTTTTAAAGACTTACAGACCAGAAACAACAGATCTTACAGAAAGGAAGACTGTCGGAGAGAGGCACTAGTGAGAGAAAATGGCATTGAAAGAGTTTTGTTTCTCCATTCCCTTGCCTCATCTCCAGACGCCTGGGAAGTTTAACTAACAACTAGAAGAAAAAGAGATGATGAAGTTCTTCCTCCTTCCTGACCAATGTGCAGCAGAGGCTCTTTAACGAGCTTTCAACAAGACACAGCAGATCTTTGCAGACCTAAACACCCTTCTCAGCACAGGTCCTAAAACAGCAGTGCCTTGCAAAAAGAAACAAGAGAAACAAAAGAAACCAAAAAAGAAGTACAAGGAGAAGAACTACAAAAAATAGAAGGAGAAAGCAATCACAGATAGATAGCACTTACCTGCATATAGCTGCCCAAGGAAGCAAAAGGCTAATCCAACCCAATTGCCCTTCATGCTTGAGCCCAATCAAAACCTAGCACAGAAAAGAGAAAAAACAGTGGTGGGAGACAGCCCCTGCTACAATCTCCTACGTAACCTCCTATACTGAAGCCAAGCAGAGCTATACCCTTCCACAGACTCCCTGGGGTTAGCACCTGCCCCAGTCCTCAGCACCTCCCTCTCTGCTTCTCCTCCCTCCTGCTCAGGTAACACCAAGCCCCAGTCTCTTATCAGTTCCCAGGTGGTGGAGGAGGGTGGTGGAGCTTCCATTTCCACTCAGTACTGGACACCAGTCCAGCTCTCAGTAATGTTATGGCTATAAAGAGGACTTCTTTCCCCAGGTATTACTGAAGGTTGTCCTTGTGCCATCTCCTTGTGTACCTT
>NW_010579183.1:29374-40407 GCF_000705375.1 Tinamus guttatus | reverse complement strand
TTCATCCCGGTATTTTTCCTTCCCAATATTCAAGGGGCTATAGTCTACAGAATGTGCTCCTGTGTGACAGCCATTTGTTCAGCTTTTAATCTGAGTGGGAGCCATGAGAACGCGTCAGGTTTGGACGCTGCCAGCCTTGTACTGAACTGTATCAGTGAGCAGCATCAAAATGTTGCTTTTCTTGAGCAGTAAATTCTCATGGCATCAAAATAACATAGAGCATCTTCTTTCTTTGAGAATTGCCCAGTATGTATTTTGATACGCAAATACAGCTGGAACATGAATAGAGAAAGAAGACTTCGAAGAAAAGTGTTCTGATATTAGGTAGACTGCTATGATTCTTTACTGAAGAAAATGTAGTCGGATGCTGTAGAAAACATTTGCCAAAAGCCATGTTCCTCCTGCCTCAGGTGCTTCTGATGTGCTGAGCTATCAGGTGAAGTTAGTGGTAAGACTCAGTTAATAATTGGTCACAGGCAGGATTTAGTGTAAACACTAAATGGGAGGGGGAGTGATGTGATAGATAAATTATTGGAATTTCAGTTATGCTGGTGTAAGTTCCTCTACAGTCAATAGATTTAACCCTAGGGCCCTGTAAATAAAGGTGAAGTAGTTTTATTTTGTCATAAAAACTTTATAGAAAGTAAGTAAACATGGCTGTGACCAATGTCTAAATGGGAACACTGAGACATGGTAAAGTGGATGAATTTACCTGGGCAAGTTTGCACAGTGTACAGTGCTCAAACCAATTTGCAATTTCCAAGCCTTTGTGCATGGACCCTCTGAAACTATACAGCTTGCCCTATCTTTTCTTTTCTTTTGTGCCAAGTAAAAGCTAACTCTAAGCCACAGGGACTTACTTGTATCACCAGTGCCTCGGCAATCAAGCAATCCACATCTATATTCTTTTCTATATATTCCTTAATGTCTGAACAAGTTAATTTGCCACAGGGCTGTTCACCTGAATTCATGTGAGGAGCGTGTTTTCGTAGGACATCAAGGAAGTGTGTGCTATTTTAACCTCAAATAGGTTTTACAGTGGGAGTGATATAAACCCAATTTCTTCATTCCCAGGGTCTAGTGTGATGGATGCGTCCCTGGTGTCTGTGTAACGATGGTCACAGCTAAGCAGGGAGCTTCTGTGACTTGCCAAGTTGCAGCTTGTGCCCTGAGCCGTATGAACCGACTGAACATCACTGCCTAGGTGAGTCTGGAGCAAGATGAGTTAACTCGAACCACTTAAGTGCACGTGCTTCATTTCACATCAGCAACAGAGTGAAAGCACGTTACATGGCCAGGCAACACAACTCGTCTGATGAATAGTAGCACATGAAAATGGGGAAGCCTGGTTCTCTTGCAACTAGCTATATGCAGGGCTTACACATCAGTGACAATGGTAATTTCAAGAGGGGAAAAAAAAAAGTTCAATTTCTAGTTCTTCTACTTTAAAAAAGGTTTATGTTTAGCTTAGCCCTTTTCTAGCCTGACAACTTCATGTCCCCTCCAGCTTTCTCTCCCTGCAACTACCTCCTAATAATCTCACATTTCAGTCAGACACTGGCAATACCTTTAAGTGACTTCTCTTTCTAAGATTTGCAAGGGGCTGTTTGCTATTGGGAAATTTTCTCCCAACCCACGGCATACCTTCTGCAGGGGAAGGAGGCAGAGCAGAAAGCAGCGGTACCAACACTTCCTCCACCAGTTTAGCATCCTAGAACAACCCAGTTATCCAGTCAGGAAGGCTTTATGCCCTCAGGATTGCCAGACACACACAGCAGGCTTAAGGAGCATTTCCTTACATTTCAGAAATGAGAAAAAAAAAGAAAGAGGAAAAAATAAGCAAAAAATACACAGCATAATATCTAGAACTGATTTTTCTATGTGGATGAGTCCTTCAAAATTGCATGGAAACACAGCTGGCAAATTCAAACTTCAAGATCTGTGACCCTTCATCCCACCGATAGTTCTTCCACTAACAAAAGCTGCCATATCCCAAGCAAAGTTGTGTATTGTGGATCTAAAATTACATCAGGTTTTCCGTGAGTGGATTTACAGCCTGAATAGACCTGGGGTATCCTCTTTAGAGTCAGCTCTCCTTAATGCTATGGACCTATGGGACACAACATCGATTTTTTTTTTCATTAGGAACCATCCAGCAGCTCAGGCATTTTCAGCTGTGTCACAGACACTGTGTCCTGCTTCATCAAGACAATTTTTCAACTAAAAGCTGGCAGTGATATTCACACTGATATGTGTTCACACTGACATGCAGGAATTTGGGCAATGTTTGTATTCCCGGCATAACAGTGTCATGCCCAGCCTTTCGTGTTAAATACTAAAGAAGTACTTTGCTAATCAGGGGAGCAAAAATGAGTGTCAAGGACGCAGTAGAAGAGAGATGGCTCTTGCAAAAACAAAAGGGAGAAGTTGCAAAGGTAATAGGAAAAAAATCCAAACAGAAGCATATTGAGCTGTAGACCATGTTCTAGCTCAAAGCTAAGCAGGCTGCAAGCATAGTCACAGCCAAGGGCAAAAGTTTGGAATTCTATCACGTTTTAGCTTGAAAGCATAACAGAATAGTTTTTTTTTTTTTTTTTACGTTATTGGAAATCTAACTCTCTATGTAGTATTATGTGACAACAGTCGTTTGTGAAAGAAGTAATCAAAAAAAATGGTTAATGAAGAAGGTCCAGGGAGGATGCAGTTGGTTTGCACAGGACCGATCTCAGGCTTAAGCACAAATGGTGACAGTGACAAAGTGTGAGACATTGATAAGCAGGTTAAAGAACAATATTTCAGCTGGTTTCAGATGAAGATCAAATGAATGACAGAAGAGTATTCAAACTATACTGTCAATGATGGAGAAATGATACTGCACAGTTTTTAATAGAAAAATTTGATTTATTATTGATGACTAAGTGCTTTACATGTGCTATTATAAATACAGATCCAGATTTTTTTTTTCTTAATTTTAGTGCAAGCTAAATTACAGTTAACTTTGGTCAGACATTTATTTGAGCAAAAGCTAAGTAAGAACCAAGGATTCTGTTGCATTATCAATCCTTTAAAAAGAGCTTCCCCTTACTCTGCAGATAGAGGTATATAGAGATGTTAAGACGTGTTAATAAAACATACTAAAGCACTGTAATAACTAGTATTATTATTTCAATGTCTAAATGTCATGGAACAATGAATACTGTCCTAATTAAATTAGAGGATCCCTATTAAATGTCAAGACAAAATTACTGCCAATATTTCTCTAATGAGTTGTGCTATATTATCTGTAAGTAGAATGGAATTGTTTTTCTAAAGCCCACTTATGAAATTGTTTCCTTCCCCTCTGCCCCTGCCTTCTTGCAACTGCCTTTGGGAATGCTGGGTTAGATGCCTGTGTTTAAGAAGAAATGTGAGATCTCTGAAATAGGGTGTTGGTTCATAGCTCTGAAGTTCATCACCTTTGGAAAGGAACCACAGAGCTCCACAGCTCACCAGAGCCTCCTTTGAAGTCAAATTGAAGTTTAGACAGCAATGACTGTCTAAACAGCCTTGATTTTCACATGTGTGACTTTGCACGGATGTTATTCACTGACCTCCATATACAGACATACCATTCTCTGCCTCAGTGATATAAGAAGCAGTCTCAGAGCCCGGATCTGGGGAGAACCTGGTTGACATTAGTTAACTGATAACCTGAGAAACCATTTAAAGGTAGTTTCTACTTCCAGGTTGACCAGTGTAAGCGTGAATCATCGTTGCCAGGAATATAAATGCAGATAAATATTTGTGAATCTTGGATCAGAATTTCACCTTCTGCAAAAACCTTTTTGTAAATCACCTTTTTGTAGATCAGAAGTCCACCAGTTGTTTCTTTCAGCCTGTTATCAGATGCTCATTGCTTGATGCTCTTCTGTGTTATAGGCTTCTGGGGATTCACTTTACACTGTAACTGCAAAAAGGGTTATATGTCCCAGGAAAATCCCATGTTTTTATTTTGAAAACATTTTTTCTTCTTTTGAAGCAATAGCACCTGACTGAAAGTCCACTGAAATGCAAAAATGTTTATTTAAAAAGAGAGAGATCAAATAAGATCTGAGATCAGAATCCATAAAGATGCATTTTGAAATAAATACATATGCACTAAAACTATAAAAGATACTGTAATTCATCTTTACAGTATCTTTTATAGTTATAGTGTGTATGTATTTCTTTCTAAACAGAAAGAGAAAAAAATCTTTCTTACCTAAACAGAAAAATAATCTGAAAAAGCATATTTATTTTTATACACATTTTAGCTACACTGATGTCTCTTTTAAGAGTCTCATCTAGCAAACATCCCATTAACATTTAATATTCTGTTTTCCTCCTTTGTACAAAATTATCAGATGGTGGACAAATACAGCTTGAGGAGTGAGGGTGCAGGGTTTAGTTATAACACTTACCTTTATACAGCAGTTTCTCATCCAGATGAAACTGGGCCCTTGCCAACTTACTTTATAAGCTAGTAAGAGCTCATAAAAGTGGTTAAGGTTGCAAGGACTTGCAAAGAATTGTTCCTGTTTCTATCAGCCTAAATTTAGTGTATATCTGGGTGTAATCAGGTTTATACATGCCTTTTGCTTTTACACTTCAGCCTGACCTGCGACAAGAGGGTCCTATGAACTGCCTAAATGGCTCCATTCGGTCTCAGAGTTGTTAGCCTGAGATTTAAAGTCACTGAAACCCGGACTTCAAAATCCATATTAGGCTATTGTAGTTAAATATAACAACTACATTTTTAATGCAAGCTAAATGGGTAGAAAAATAAAAGTCTTACTTCACATAAAAGGCTTAGTTATCCAAACCAGAGTGTTTTGGGGTTTTATGTTGTTTGTTTGATTGATTAATTTTTACTAGAATTCTAACTTGGACAATGTGAGCTATGGCAGTTGGACAAGCTTTGAATTTTACAATGAAAAGGTTTCCTGGAGTGTTTGTGGTAGACTTAGGGCACAGAGTACAAAGACCCTCCAAATAATAACATGGAAAAAGAGTAAAGCATAGTTGAATTAAAGAAACTGGATGCACTTCTCTCCACTGTGTATATCTTACATTGCTGCAACTAATATTTATTTTTGCATTGTATTGCAGCTGGACATGGAAATCCCCTGAGAGACACTGTCTTCACCGTGAAAGACTTTAGAGATATGGGGTAATAGCCTCCATCCTGAAAAGCTTGACGTATGAATAGGTAAGGAAGGAAGGATATTGATATGCACCAAGGGTGGATGTTACCAGTGGAAGAAGATCTTTTAGCTTACCGCTGTCCCATTGGAGACATTACTAGAAAATGATCCCTTGGTTTTAAAGTTTGTCTTAAACCCTGATTTCTGAACAGTTTGATCCACACTGCTTCCTCCACTGGTGCACAGCCTACCATGGGGAAGATGTGCAGCCACTATGCTTTTCCCTTCATGCAGTCCAGCTCCATTACACCCCACAGAAAGATAACGTGTTTTTCCCCCCCTTTCCCCAGAACCGCCTTTGCTTCAGCTCAAGCCGATGAATACTCAGATTAGAACAGAGCGGTTTCATTCATAGAGAGAAACAGCCAGGGCTTACTGTCAGCTTTGTGCTGTAGCAAAAGAGTGTTTTGAGCCAAGCCCTGTTTTCAGATGTGACCTCATTAAGTTTCTCCCTTCCCAAGGACCCATGTCTTCCAATCGTCAGAATAAACTCTGTATCTAGCAGGGATTTAGCTTAGATGCAGCACTTGCAGCTGCTGTTATTGTCAAGATGCTTTGGACTAAAGTCTTTTCTCACTCTTCTCCATTTTCTTGTCTCACAGAACTAGATAGATATTTCAAAACAAATAAACAACAGATGAATTACGGAGGGATTCTGAAAACAAATATTTCTTAAAAGCCACTTTCCACTGGCAGTTTCCTTTAGTCTGCAGGTGCATGCTTAAAGCAATACGTGGTGGCCATGTGGTCACAGCTAATGAAAGGCCTGTTTGTTAAAAGGTGCACTTGCTGTCCCAGAGGATTGCAGACTCTGTAGGGAACACTGAGAAGCTTGTAAACATGACACATTTAAGGGATGCGGAGCAAAAACTCAAAAGGGGAATTGTCTTCAAATAACGAATGACTAAGTAAGAACTAGGAAAAGGAGCGCTAAAAAAGTTAGATTATAAGATCTACGACTGCCCTAGAATTGCCTGATCATTTCCACTGAACTTAAGTGACTTCTATTTCTGTCTTGATTAAACATGAACTATAATATAGTACTACATTGTTAATTGATGTTTTAGTGTATTAACTACTATTGCCTTTGTGCCGTGTTTTGGGATATGCCACTGCAGTCAGTGTGTAAATCCTGCTGTGGCTAATGGATTGGAACTACAATGTGAAAAAGCAATCAAGATACTCTACAGAAAGAAAAAATAGATCATTGTGCTCATTCATGGCTGAAGGGGAGTGAGAAATGCAGTACAACCTCACTCGCTAGGTCAGTGAGAGAGCTTGCAGTGAAACCAATAAAATGTTTACTGACATTACAAGCACTTTGTGAATAGGATGCCCGTCACATTAATCGCACTAGTCATTCTAGAAAGGGAGGTCTAAAATGTTTCTAGTGAAGATAAAGAAGAAACGTAGATAAAGAGCACTGCTACTACCCAAGAATGAACCTGTTTTTGTGACTGAGATTTAATCTAGTGTGAGCTGCTCTATACCCTGTTCTCTTTTAAATTCCAGTGCCATTACTGAGTCCCTCATAAAGGAAGATGGCATTTTACAGTGGGGCTGGGCAATGCCTGGCTAAATCAGTACTGTCTACAGATCTCCGTGCGATAAAAGAGTTTTCAGTATTCGCCATCTGAGCCCGGTTTTTAACACACCTAACTACACAGTGCGTGTGAAATGGTCTGGAAGTCCCAGGGCCGCGGTGGATTTGGATCCCAGCTGTCTGAGGTGGAGAAACGCTATCCCCATTTTACAGCTGCAGATCTGGAGTACAGAGGAACTTGACAGATCAGTGGAAGAACTGGAAAGGTAGACAGGGAATGACGCAGGAAGTGCATCTCTTCTCCATCCTTCACCAGAGCTTGACAGCTTAGTGTGGGTTATGTGCCAGAGCGTATTTTTTCTGTCTTACGTGACTGGTTCAGCATGCTGCTAGAAGCCCAGGGAGCTTGGAGATGTTCCCAAGCTGTTCAGTGGAGAGATGACAGCCTGTCCAAGTTTGTCAGTGAAGCAAGAGGTTCTTGAACCCTTTACTAGAAAGGCAGTGCCGTTTTCCCCTTTGAGTCCATACAGTCATGCAGGTCAAGAACCAAAGGACGTGGGCCAGGTGTAGCAGAGCTGGGGCCTGGGCAGTGGGAAGAGGCCCCAGGTGGGGCTGTTCAGGGCCATCAAGGCCCGTTGGGGGCAGTGAGGCCCTTGCCACATCAGTGGAGCTGCCCCTGTCCACAAGGACAGTGAGAGAGCATTAAGTCAGAAATTAGGTCAGAACGATGTCATGCTGGTATTATTTTATTTATAAATGGCTTCCTTTAGAGGTTTACATAGCAGATGACAAAAGCTGTATGCTTTAACCAAAAGAGAAATACACATTCTAATCACATGCCCCTCATTTGCTGACTTAAAGCTGCCCTTACCCTAGGGGAGTAAGGGAAGAGAAAGCCCCTATCTCCCTTGGAAATCTGTATTCCGTGAAGTGGGAGCTTTTCAACACATGTAATTGATTTATGCTCTGAGAAAATAAATGATTTTTTTCCCCTCCCCACTCCTAAGCAGCTTGATTGGAAAGTAATTGCTCGGCTTTCGGGAGGCCGAGGCAGTTAGAGATCCAAGGCTGACGTCAAAGCTGGTAGCCCCGGTGCCACATCAAAGCCGCACAAAGGTGGCTCTGAGCAAAACCAGGCAGTGTGGTGGTAGCCTGAGCCAACTGAGACAATATTTAGACATCTGCAGGCAGTCTCTTTTATTTAGTGTTTAGAAGGTGGTCATTTGATCGACCAGAGCTGGACTTTGTTTGGTGGGGATGAAGGGGGTGCAGTGAATGTCCAAACAGATGTTCAGGCTCCAGATTTCGGTGCTGATTTCTTGCTCCCTGTTGCCACCTAGTGAACTGACTTCATTTTCATTTTAGCTGATTTCATGTCTGCCTTGTTTTGAGCTTTTTGCTGATCGGTTTGTTTTCTCAGGTAAAAATAACATAAAAGGAAAGCCTGAAAAGTACAACCACTGACTTGGGCTACTTCGTTCTTTCTGCTGCTCTTCTCTCTGCGTTTGCAAATCTTGGTCATGTTACCTGCTCCCATCCTGTGAGCAGGACACCTTCTCCATTCTGTGCGTGGGAAGCAAATGACCTCCTCTGGAGCCCTGATATATTTTGGCAGTAGGAAGGAAAGTCCACTCTTATCAGTTCTAATTCTGACCCCTGTCATGGCCCTTGAGCTGCCAAAAGAAGAGGTGAGATACAAGGAGAGCTTCTGAATAAGGCCTTGGGATTGGGCCTTGGGAACTGGCCTGCAGCTCCTGAATCTCTTCCAGCCTTTTTGTGTGACTTGGGCAAGTCACTTAGTTGTCCTATGCCTCTATTGTCCTCAGAATGTCCCTTGTCTTTATGATTTGTGTTATGAGTCTGCTTTTATTATACAAAATGTAGTAACATGAAAGTGGGCAACACAGACCTTGTCAGCAGATATAGTATTGTAGTATCTGACATATAAATTGTACTCCTCTGCACTAAAGTCAAGCCTGCTTATTTATTTTTTTTTCCATCTGGCTTTTTTTCCTAGCTTGTTCCATTATTTTCCTTATGCTTTGAAGTTCCCAAGAGCAACATGGAGTAGAGGGTAAGTAAAAAACCCTGCTCTTCTGGTCCTTACGAAAAATTAGAGCTTGTAGACTCATTATAGACTGGCAACACTTACATAGCAAATAGCAACCATATTGATTTGCATTGGTACCTGAAAGATTCTTTGAGAAACATTGCAGTTTACACATTAGTAATTTGATCAACAAAAGAAAGATCTCAACAGATAGTGCCTCAAATAAATGTGCCTTCTTCAATTTAATACCATACAAAGCAATAAATTACAGGGCTGAAACACTTGAAAATCTCAGAAGCAAAAATAATCACCCCTTGCAAACTGCAAGCATTGATTTAATTGTATCTTTGGAGGGGAAGGCTTGGCTGCAGACGTGCTTCATTTACAAATTGCAGAATATCTGCTGATTACAAAAGCTCGCGGAATTAAAAGATCATTTTCCTCAAAGAAAGCACACATTTATTTTAGGAGACTAATCTTTCTGGAGTGAAATCTTTATTTTTATAATCTTTGGGAGACTAATCTTTTCTCTAATCTAAGACTAAGAAAATATAGTAGCTGAAGTCAGAAGATTAATAGGTGTTTTCATACTGTATTTTCAAGGCATTTTACTGCTGAAGATTTCAAACCACGGAACTTCTATATGGCTGTGTCACCACTATATATGAAAAAATCCTGACACACGGTCAATATACTAGAATAAAAAAAGGATGTAAGGTAATGACTTAGGTATATTTGAGGCACACCAAGGGCATTCTAGAGAGGGTCCAGCATAGAGCAGCAAAGATGATTAAGGGACTGGAGCATCTATCGTATGAGGAACGTCTAAGTGAGCTGGGCCTGTTTAGCCTGGATAAGAGAAGATGGAGAAGGCATCTTATCAATATGTACAAATACATGAGGAGAGAATGTAGGGAGGATGGGGCCAAACTCTTCTCGGTGGGGCCACTGTAATGGGTACAAGTTGAAGTACAAGAAGTTCCATCTCCATATGAGGAAGATCTTCTTTCCTGTGAAGGTGACAGAGCCCTGGAACAGGCTGCCCAGAGAGGTTGGGGAGTCTCCTTCTCTGGAGATCTTCCAAACCTCCCTGGATGCCACCCTGTGCCGCATGCTCTAGGTGTCCCTGCTGGAGCAGGGGGTTTGGATTAGAGGATCTCTAGAGGTCCCTTCCGACCTCAGCCATTCTGTGATGCTGTATATAGGCACATTCCAGTTATCTGTATCTGCATTTGATTTGCCCATAAGAAATTTTTGCGCTAGTGAGCTACTTTTGGCAGGAGCACGAAAGAAAGTAGCAGAAACTGTGACTGCTTCCATGGGAAGAGCAGAGCAGGTACAAGAGCTTTAATCTGTTGCTTTCATCTAAGACAAAGGCAGGAAGAAGTGAGGAAGGAAAACGAAGCCTGACAAACTCAAGTGAAAAACTGTGTGACTTTTTCAGTATAATCCTGACCTAACTGAACAAGCCATGACGAGCAATGCACTAATCGATGCACTATGGATACATTCAAATAGTTACTGGATAACTTAAAGGTATGAAACCAAAGTCACTCAGTAGTGGGTCAGTGCTACCAAAAAAACATGTCCTGTGACATACAGGAGTGAGACTGAATCATTTAATGTGTCCTTCTGGCCTCAGACTTTACCAATCTGAATTTAACTGCACATTTTTAACATGAATAATTTTCTGCTTCCCTGAGAACATTATCATTACACCACTATCATCCCTTTTCCAAGCATTTGCTTTTACTATGCTCCAAAAAAATTACAATACTAGAATTTATAGTGGCATAGATGTAATTGTTCAGTATTTAAACTTTAATATTCTGAATATTTTTCCTCATAAAATAGGATCTGATTGTATTCTCACTCAGTGGATTTATTTTACTCTATTTCACATGCATTATTATAACTGAGTTACTTTTGGATAAGGCAATATTTTAATTACAGTCATTTTTTTACCATTAATTAAGAAGTTTTGGAAGTTTGGCTATTCCATAACAGAATAATCTGCTATTCAACTCTTAGCTTTAAAAAAATACTGTCTTTTACTGTAGGGGAGTTCTAGTTAAGGTTGCAGTATACTTTTTATGGGAAGAAAGAGAATATTCTGCATCTTGAATCCGTTACATAAAAATTGGCTTAAATTAGATAGAGAACAAAAGAGGAGAACTCTAAAATGGGAGTGAGGGGAGCACCAGTAAGCATGGAAGAA
>NW_010579183.1:3456-29187 GCF_000705375.1 Tinamus guttatus | reverse complement strand
GAGGGGACCTCAGAAGAGTCCAGCTTCATCCCAGGAATTCTCTTGTGCAAGTGGTTCGGTTTCGCACGGTCTCTGTGCAGATTCCTGGGTTTCGGGGAGAAGCTGCTGCCTGGAAGGGAATGGCGGGAGCTCCCTCAAGCGAAGCTGTCTCCGGCACGCGTGCAGGTGTGCAGGCCCTGGCGATCTCCGCTCTCTTGGCCAGAGCATCCCCAACCTGCTTTTCGCATCAGGGCTCTTGCGTCCTCGTCGTAAGCACGTGGCTATAAGTCCTTAAGACTTTCTGGAAAGCTGGAAATTCCACCTCTGTCCAACCAAGTGACCTTGTAGTCCATATTCTGCACTGGAAGGGTTTGGGGCCCATTCCTTGAGAGCCATCAGGTTTCTCTGCCTTCTCTGTGCCATTCAGAGCGTGTGTTTTAAGCTCACAGCCTGTTCCCTTCTCTCATGCAAGCTAACATTGCCTGTTTTTCTCATTCCAGGAATGGATCCTCACCTTTCTCCTTTCACTCCTTTGCTGCAAATGACAGGTATAACAGCAACAACAACAGCAGAACTGATGCTTCTGGTTGTCCTTTGAGATAAAATAAACTTGAACAAGGAAGCACCAGATATTCTGAACATTGAGATAGGAACATCATACTCTAGGTACTCACGTGAACATGAGTAATAACCATGTCTCCATGGTTATGACTACTTGTGCTGCATGCACCTCTTGGGAAATCTTCTAGTGTTGCTATAAATACAGCAATTTTTCATTGCCACCTAGTTATTTTATTGCTTTTCCCTTCTTTCATATTGAACCAATGTGATATTTTGAATTGATATTAATTAATCAAGGTGCTGAATAACACAAACTTCAACTAAAGTGATCACGGAGAGATTATTTCTGCTGACTCTGAGAACAGAAGGAGAGAGTAGCTAAAGTAGAAATAATATTCCCCAAGCTTAACTCCTCTGCTCTCTTAAACTCACGATGGCATTCTAAGCTTCCTCCCAGAGAGAAGTATAAATATCTTTACTGCTGACAAGCATTGCTCACCAAACAATTTTAGGTCCAGTTTTCCCAACCAATGCGCAACTCGGAAGGTGAACGTGGCTGTGAGCAGACGGCAAGATTCACGTGTTCTTCCTCTGCGGGGTTGGACTGAGTCGAGCAAATTGAAACTTTAAGTCTCCTGGACTGCCGTATTTGCTGCAGGATGGGTAAGAAATTAGCAAACTATCGTATATTAAAGCTCATGAGGAAGGAAGGAAGTTTTGCTTTTCATTCTGAATTAGGAAAACATTATCTGTTGAAACTATTTCAAGTAGGATGGATTAGAGATAATATCATTACAAAAAAAGAAGTCCTACTTGTCCATCTGTGTTCGGATTAAAAGTCATTTGGAGGAGCTTTGGGTTAAATTCAATTCATTCGCTGACAAATTTAGCTCAGTTCTCATTTGGTGGAAATCAAAATCAATGTAAAAAGCTCTCCAGGCAGTTTGCATTCACAGTTTGCATATGAGCCAGGGTGCCTTCTATGTATTCAGAAGCACCAGCCTGAGAAATACCCCTCATTACATTTTAGGAAAACTATGCCACATCCTTATTTCTGGACATCCTCTCTGGTAAGTGGACCTAAATAGTCCCTAGGGGATTACAAAGTCAGCTGTCTACTCTATCCCCTTTTATTCAGAATATCCTGGTTTATGCCATCCATCTTTATCTCTTTGTTATCCTTGGTATATATACACCTTGTTTCTAGTCTCTAGATTTTTGTAGTTTTCCTAAACTACTTCTTGCTGAAGAAAATACTGCTGTCTATTGAAAGTGCCCTAGAAAATGCAGTTCTCTGCTGCCTTCGCAAGATCACAGTCTGTATATCCGGGTCCCTATGGCAGATAGCAAAACTGAAATTTCTCAGAAAGGGAGAAAGAAGCAGCCATATGTGCTCTAAACCCTACTCCTTTCCCACTTAGCTAATTATCACTTGGGTCTTAGCAGCAATTCCCATTCACTGCTGCTGCAAGTGTAATACAAGTTCTCCTACTGGAGATGCTGCACTGCTTCCGGCCCTCCCTTCCGAGCATGTTGGGACCTCCGCTGCTGCCAGAAGTGCTTGTGGGCAGGTGGTAATCTGGGAGATGGAGAAAAATGTCAGAAGAGATTCTTGTCTGTCAGGAAGACTTGGAATTCCATGGAGTTGTTCCAACACCTGCAGAAATCAGAAGACGGAGAGGAGAGGAGAGGAGGGGAGAGGAGAGGGAGAGGAGAGAGGAGAGAGGAGAGAGGAGAGAGGAGAGAGGAGAGAGGAGAGAGGAGAGAGGAGAGAGGAGAGAGGAGAGAGGAGAGAGGAGAGAGGAGAGAGGAGAGAGGAGAGAGGAGAGAGGAGAGAGGAGAGAGGAGAGAGGAGAGAGGAGAGAGGAGAGAGGAGAGAGGAGAGAGGAGAGAGGAGAGAGGAGAGAGGAGAGAGGAGAGAGGAGAGAGGAGAGAGGAGAGAGGAGAGAGGAGAGAGGAGAGAGGAGAGAGGAGAGAGGAGAGAGGAGAGAGGAGAGAGGAGAGAGGAGAGAGGAGAGAGGAGAGAGGAGAGAGGAGAGAGGAGAGAGGAGAGAGGAGAGAGGAGAGAGGAGAGAGGAGAGAGGAGAGAGGAGAGAGGAGAGAGGAGAGAGGAGAGAGGAGAGAGGAGAGAGGAGAGAGGAGAGAGGAGAGAGGAGAGAGGAGAGAGGAGAGAGGAGAGAGGAGAGAGGAGAGAGGAGAGGAGAGGAGAGAGGAAGAATCACTGATTCTAGAAGAGGATTATGTTTTGTATGTGAGTGTTATATTTATTTTCTGGTATTACAAATACATTCCAAAGTCCTCAGATATTCATTCATTCATTCATTTATTTATTTGTTTTTCATGCATTACATCAGCACTCAAGCCATGATCTAGAACATTAGTTAGCTAGGTACTATACAGTCACAAAATTAAAAACCTAGCCTTATAACAAAAAACTTTTTACTTTTTTTTCATGCTTATTTTTTGGACTTCACTGCAATGTGGACTCTCTTGATTATCAATTTGTCATTTCTCTACCAAATATATAGATGAGAGCCTTCCACAAAATACGGAATGTGAACGTGGGGTCCAGATTTCCGAAAGGACAAGCTTAATTTACTACTGGGAGTCAAACTTTGTTGGTTTGGAAAATGAAATTAGACCATCCATTTCTCCATGCCACAGGAAGAAACCAAATAGTCAAAAATAATTTAATGAGCACTAAATAATCCCAAGGCAGGTTTTATATAGTGATGCTGTATAGTATGGCTTGGGTTCTCATGTCTGCCTGTGCATGGAAAGTGTGCCAAGGTCTTTTTGTGCTCATGTCTTCCTGAGAAACTCTTTTTTATTATTGTGTTTGCAGAGGCTAAAGGTCAGTTTTAACACATGGTCTGAACCGAGATCATGGAGAGGCAGTGGGAGGAGACAGTGAGACAGTGAGATGTGAAAAAGAAAAAATTCCCCTTCGCCACAAAGGAGGTCAGTAGAAGAGCCCGGCGCTGCGGGTCCTGCAGCAGCAGCTTGCTTTGCTCTGCCCTGCACTGGCTATCTCTTTAAAATGATACTTCGTATGCTTAACAGAAAAAGTAAATGTAATTACATTAATAAATCGGAAATGGCTTTTGCTAAAGGATTTGCTCTAGGGAATAGTACTCTGATAGAGGCAGAGAAGCTTCATCTTCCATGTATACAGCAATAAATGCAAAAGGTCAGCGACTGATTCTGTTGTACTTGGCACTGTCTAGTTTAAGGAGGATTTACCAAGATGTGCTGGAGAATTACCAGATAATGCAGAATGAAAGGTACTTTATCTATATTTGATAGCATTGTGCAATACCATGGGGATATTAGTCATGGATTTGAAACCTCAGAATGAATATATAAATGAAACTATCAGTGGAAACATATTAGCTAGTCCTTTTTGTGTTAAAAAAGAAAAAAGAAAAATTTAAAAAACCATTTTCACTTCTTAAGCAGCTTTCCCAACTTCTGGAGCGGGTAGGCATGCTGTGGCCCTTGCCTCATTTCAGATGAGCGAAGAGGAGTAGCTGCTGAAGAATAGGGTAACACACGACACTTCTGATCATTTCTCCAAGCTTAACTAGGATGTATACCAATAAGTATGAAATATTTCTCAATGATAATGGCACATTCCAAAGATTCATTACATTTCTATAAAATTGGCTCAAAAAATACATGCAGCTCACACAGGAAGCTGTCAGAGATATTACTGAGAACGTGATGCACATTTTCATAATGTACAAATGATCTGCAGTAAGCAGCAGTAATAGAAACAGCGTGATATGTTTCGATCAACCCTTGATAAGCTTTCCTGGATGAATCTTGCAAATTACCTTAGTTCTGCTCATCCTCACGCTGTCACGATCCCACGTCTGAGAACATGCTTGAAGTGATTACTCTTCTGGCTTTTAAATTTAAGGATGACTTATTGAATCAGCTTAAGTATTAACCAATTTTAGCCCATTTTATCTAATTGGAATCTCAGTAATGGAACATCCCAGCCCTTTCACATCTTGTTACGGAGACATGCAGTTCTGGCACAGCTGCATGACTGAACTGTTGCTCAAAACAGTCTTTGTGCTATTTCTGTCAGCTTCTCCTAAAATGTATTCCACATAATCTTTTTATCATAAGGAATTTATTTCTCTTCATATTTAAATGAATAATTAGGTAATTTGGGTTTTGAGCAAGAACTCAGAGAGGTTTCTTTGTTTGTCTTGTTCTCATGCAGTAGTTGGGATGTGTCAATAGTGCTGTGCATGTGCCTTGCCAAACTGCTCTCGTCTAGCAATCCCTTGTGCTGCAGAGAGGCACAGCTGCCAGGAAGGCTGCCATCTTCACTTGTTTTGTGTCAAGTGCAACAGCTAAATTCCATCTGTAGGGAGGCTACAACCAGTCCAGCTACCACCACACACCTTTTCCTAACTTGTCCTTTTCCCGGGCAGGCATCCTTCTAACCTAAGCCTCGTCGCTGCCTTTCTGCTCTCTCAAGCAAGATGATTGCCAGGCTGAAGTAAGAATTTGTCTAAGGAGCAGGAGAGCTGAGGTTGTCCCCGTAGCCTCCCTGTCCTTGTGCTCCGAGCAACCCCAGAGCGGGCTTGCGTGAGAGGGGGCAGCGCCTGAGCCTGTGGGTAGCAGGTAGGAGTTGCAGCAAGAGTCGATTGCCTACTCAAAGACTGCTGAAAATTTCCTGCCAGAATCATTTTTTGATGGAAAAAATATTCATTTGGTGTATTTTTGTTAAGAGAAATTACAATTTTGTTGACAGTGTCTGTTTTCAGCTGAAAGCTTTTTGGATTCTCTGTTTGCAGGGCTGGTGGGAAGTCAGTTTTCTCCAAAAGACTTCCTAAGTTATTAGAATTTGTGCTTGCTGTATGGATTAAATGTATGAATTTTCTAGGAAGACAACGTGGAAAAGAAAAAGCAGAAGGTAGAGACTGTAGAATATATCACTGACTTGGAGGAGGGAGAGTGGGACAAAGCTGGAGGTTGGCTAAACTATACAAATACTGCCAGGATGTCTCAGCTGATCTGGGTCTCACTTGCCAAGCCTGACATTTTTTTTTCAAGTTTTCTCAAATTGTCTCTGTTATTTATTTATTTATTTATTTTTAAAGGAAAAATTAAGAATATACATTTTGCCACTTTACTCTGCAAAGATGGAATAAAATGCTAGAAGAAGGCTGTAACCTTGTCATTCCTTTGTGGGAGAGAAGTCCTGCTGCTCAAGCCATAATATCCCTTTGGAGAATGCATTGTCATGCTCAAAATGCTGCTTAGTGCCTTCTGTGCAAGCAGGACTTTTACCTCAGATGGCCACACAAACTGGTTGACGTAAGATTAGGGGCCAGAAACGCACTGGTTGTCAATCATAAGCTCAATGAAACTCAATAATAAAGCCAACAGGCTATCCCCATAGAAGCAGATTAAGATGCAGGAAGGCAGTAAGACACCCATTGTGGCAAATGGCCTCCTAAAATAATGGCTTTTGTCTTGGCAGCTTGATGACTCTGATCCTGCTGTATCCTTCTGGCCCAAGCAGACCTTCTCCTGAGGCTGCAGCTCCACCACCTCATCAGTACTGAAACTGGAAGAGTCATTCCCATCCTGACACGCTGTTTGCTCCCATCCCTGCCTGCCTGGCACCTCCTGTGACAGCACCAACATTTGCACAGGCGAATACTGAATTTGTCCTTGCGAGACTCAACCAGATGACATCAGAAAGCTGGTTTTAACCCAGAGCACTTCCCTGGAGAGATGCATTGCATGAACTCTCCAGCAGTGTCCCAGCATGTACAGGTGCTGACATGGAAAGCCAAAATCGTTAAGGACAATATAATTTTTAGAAAGCCCTGCAAGCTCTCACGCTGTACGGAGGGTAAGAAGTTGGCACACAAGCATAACAACAGGAGTATTAAATGGAGCCAAAGAATGAGACACCAAGATGCTTAGAGCAGTACAAGAAATTAGATTGGCACCTTTGCTGTGACAATACTGAGGAAACCTGGATAACTACAGGCAAGCAAATGTGCAGTTTTTATAAGTGAAGATACATAAAGCTATGTGAAAGAACAGCTGTAAGCAGAAGCAAACTGTAGAAGCACTTGGTTGATGAAAGCAGAGTTCTGTCTGGTGAGTTTTTATCAGATGGAAGATGTGTCACAAATACACAGAGAAAAGCTTAGAAAAAGAAGAAAAACTTAAATCTATGGACAAATCACATTTAAGATGTGGGACGTTGGCAAACATCACAGAAAACCACTATTTTTGACAAGAGATTGAACAGCCAGAGCCAAATAGTGAATCATGTCACATCATAAACAAAGCTGTGAAAGAAGCTATATGAAATGTTATACCAGTATACTTTCAGGTAAATATGAAAAATTATTGGAGAAATCTGACATGAAGATTATCTGTAAAACCACCAGACTTTTTTTGTTTTTTAAGCAAAATGAAAATATGAAAATAACATTTTGTTGATATGCCAAAAATGACCTAAGTGTTTGTGAGAACTATGCAGGCTCCAGGGTCCCATCAGTAGTGCCTTAAACAGAATTAGAGAACAGAGAAAAAGCAGCAAAGGAGCAAAACAGATTTCTCTCCAGAACACCATGTGCCCACCAGGTTTTTACCCTAAGAACAGTCATTGAGGAGATAACTGAATAGCCAAAGCCTCTCACAAATTTCACATATTTTAAGAAAGCTTTTGACAGCCTTCAGTATCAACGTAATTCTGGAAAATCCAGAAACGCTGTGGTATCCAATGAAAATAATAGGTTTTTTTGTTTGCTTGTTTGTTTGTTTTTATCAAGGCTTACCTTTATATATTCAGTGAGCATAACTTCAGGGAGTGGTTTTCGATTCAAGTCAAACATAGACCTCAATGGCAAATGAAGATGTCTTCTTTTGATTCCTCTTTAACTTTAAGAAAGATGTAAACATTTGTTTAATACAGCATCAGATAGCTGAACAGCATCAAAACTGAAGATTCAGATTTTGTCAATGAGGCTATGACACCCCAAACAACATGGTTATGACAGTTTGTCCAACATCTCTGAAAGACAGGCTTAATAATTAGCAATGAAAAAGAAAATCTTGGGAGAACTCAACAACTCTCTGGGCAAATTTTGTGAAGGATGTCAGCACTGGTGATAAAGATGATATCCAGAAGAGATCAAATTGACGCGTTCCCCAACTTAAACACCTAAAAACTGCTCGGGTCTACTGGCTTTACAGAAAAACAAAAGTGTTTATTTAGAGCTCTGCTCAACAAGAGCTGTTAATCCTTTGGTAGCACCTGCAATGTCTACACGTCCAGCAGATAATGAATGATTTGCAGAGATTTTAGGCAACCTGTGTGTTGTCTCACAGTGAGACAATATATTACAAAATACATTTTTTGAGAAGTAGTCCTCTTGAAGGGTGCATTGACTTCCTAAGTAGTGTGACCTCAAGGTAGCTGAGAAAAAGCAAGAGACCAAGAGACCTGGGAGGTAAGACATCTTGCATCTGAGTATTTTAGAAACACCCCTTCATTTGGCAAGCAGACAGTTAATTTTTTTGTTTCCTAATGTATTATGCACACATACTGCTGTAGCTAGGTCTACAGTGTACTTGAAAAATGAAATGTCAACAAATGTTCTTTATTATTTAAGCAACTGTTTCATTTTATTTCAAAGTCCCCTATCTAACAGGTATTTTCCAGGCTGACTGCAGCTCTTTAAAATTGACACATATTTATGTACATAATAAATGCACAGGTTTGGGTAAGAGGAATAGATTACGGGAATTGTTTTGTGTTTCAGAAGCCTGTTTTCAGGACTACGTTTGTGTACAGGGAGCACCGCTTTACTTGCCATCAAACCTCCCTGGTTCCTTGATAGGACCCTGTGCATAACTGCAAGTCTAGGGCACCCGTTGCACTCCTCACTGCCTCTGAATCTAACGAGAAGGTTAGCCTTAAATGAGAAGTGACAAAGAACTAATGGTTTTTCCAGGTCAGTGCCTCTATGCGATCAGTACAGGCTCCCCTTACTCTGCAGTAGTACAAATAAGCAAAAGATTTGATTTCCTCTTTCAAGGAATGGTTGCCCTATAGTTTTTCCCTGGAAAGCAAACCCAGATTGGCTCGCTGTAATTCCCTGCCTACCCAAGGGGAGCTCAGCCAGCCTGGGAACAGGGAGTCGGCACTTGGGGGTTCCCAGGATGAACCACTGCGAGAGAGTAGGCTCGAGATGTGGAAGTGGTGCATTAAAACTCTCCCCAGAGCTCACACAGGCATGCTAGACTTGTTGCTCTACTAAATGTGCTTTTACCAATCAGATTTCTCAGGACAGTCCTCTTTTGTGAATTCAAAACCAAGCTTAGCAAATATTATTTTTATAATGAATTATTTTGGACCACCTTTTATCTACACTAGTTGATTAAGAGCTAATTCTCAGAAGTGTGGGGCATATGGATTCCTAATTTATGTAAGTGAGAGCTCGTTATTTAGAACGAGGCTTTTCATGGGTCTGAGCAATTCTTCCTCTTTGAAATTCTGATGTATTTTATGTTGTGTTTCATGCTGTCTGTTCAGTTGGCAATGGAACAGACTCATTATATACTCATATTTTTGCAGTGTGACTCACAATTATTAAAAAATCATTATTCGAGTAATGTAACATAATGTATTCCAGAGATGCTGCCATTAGAGGAATGTGCTGCCACTAAAGTGTCACTGGAATAGCTCTGTGTTAATCTCTCTCCCTTCAGTCCATTGATCCTTGGGCCAGGCACTTCCAGCAGTCCCAGCTGGGAATTCTAATTCACACAGCAAGACTGAGTGTCAAAAATCCCTCATTAATGTCATTCTCTGCGGTGATAAAGGGGAACGAGTCACTGCGGCTCATCCTCGTGATCCTCGCAAAGAACCACAAAGAGAAATGGCAAGCTTTATTCCAACCAGCCAAAGAGTTAAATTTGCATCTACAAATGCAAAAGAAAAGCATAAAAGCAAGAAGTGCAGCCCCTGGGTATGCCTCATGTGCGTCCCACGCCTGAGGTCCTCCAAGGGGTCTCACAGCCACAGTCATCTGGGCTTGACTCGCAGCTGAGCCGCAAGGACGCAGCCTGTGATTGCATTGCCCTCTCCCGCTTACACTGCACGTTTTCTGAATGCTCTTGAATGCCAATGATGCTTCAAAGTCCATCACAGAAATCCCCTGTTTGCAGAGGACCACCCAGAGGAGCAGCTGCAGATCCGCTTTGGCACTTACAGGATTGCAAATAAAATGCCCTTAAGCTTCTCCAAGAGCGGCTGCCATTGAAGGGTAAAGGGATTCCCCAAGGAACTAATTTTTCTCCTCATGTTCACCTTTCCTTTCAGGAAGCCTTTTGAGTAATACCTATAGATCTATTATAATATATTTTGCAAATCACATCATGCAAGTATTTTTGCATCACACGTCAGTCATCTTCTGGTTTGCTAACACTTTAGGGAGGCTACTTCTGCACAGCAAAGTGCAATAGCAGTTTTAAAGGGGCATCATGTCTCAAGGTGTCAGATTTTTGGCAGGAAAGTGCTCTGAAGAGAGATTTTGGCTTTAGTGCATAATAAGAAGGGAAGATCCAGTGCAAATGAAGTCCCAGTTCTTTACAGGTCCAAACATCTCTTGAGAGAGCACCATTCAGAAAGTGCTGTCTAAATAATATATCATTCTAATTTTGACAGTTTATTGCAAATTCAACTTCAGAATAATTGTTCCCTTTGGTCTTTTCTTTATTTTTATGTCCCTTTTCAGACTTGAGCCAATTTTCTGCCTGGAAGTCTACTACTTGGTAAGCTTTACCCCAGCTGCCCCCAAAGCAAACTTGCTAAAAGGAGTGTGGGTGAAGAATCACCGCACTTTCAGTTTGGATTTGTTGTTTGTAGCAAGAGTCACATAAAAATCAAAATTTCCCAGACTTCAAACCTGGAAGCAGGGTCAAAGGACGGGTTTATTCTCCACGAAGACACTTCTGTGTTGTAAATGGAAATATTGAGCAACATTTTTTTAATGCATCCATTCCCCCTGTGACAGTGTTGCTGGCAGGCTGGGCTTAGCAGCATGCCTTTACTCAGAATCCTACAGATTTGTGTTCTGTAGAGTTAGCCCTGTCCCGTTAGGTTAGGGTGTAAGGCAGAGTAAGAATCCTGCTTCCTGTCAGCAGGCATTAAAGGCTTCTCACGGCACGGTAATTGCTGGCGTTCTGGGCAACTTTCAGCTGAGATCATTCTACGTTTTACTCATATTAATTCACCCTTTCTTTTCAGTGGCATAAACCTTATCCCTTTAACCATATTGCGACAGTAGGTTATTACATAGCTGTTTTGCTGCACCTCGAGAGCAGCTGAACTTTCCTGGTAAAGCAAGTCCTGGCAACACAGCTTCCAACTGCTTCTAAGAGATGTTTGAAGCTTCATTAATGTTAGAAAAGGGTCTAGGAAATGTCTTGATGAAAGACATTTGTGAAGGTTTAGCTGGGAAATGCAGTGAGTGCAGGACCATGAATGATTTCTGCACTGAAGTCGTGGATACACAAGGGTCTGCACGTGGGATGCAATATGCACTTCACACAAATTTTTACAGTTAAATGGAAATACAGAGTCTTTTTTTTCTGTGACAGTACCAGTACCCTTACAGTCCATCTGGGGAATATGGGCTGCAAGGTGAGAAGGGGTTAAAAGCTAATAGCTTTTCATCACCCAGGTCACCCCTTTTATAGCTATGCCTGGCTTTGGGCTTAATAAATTGAAATTCCGCTTCATTCTGGGTGAGGGGAAAAGCGAGGGTGATGCGTCTTTAAGTCTTGATGATGAGATCATCTCCTTTTTGTAGCAGCTGAAGTCATCCGAAAGCTGCACAGCGGCAGACGGGGTGCGTTTCTCAAGCTGCATGGAAAGAGCGTGATCCAGGAATGTCTTTCCAAATGAAAAGGGAGCACGTACCCAGCCAGCTCGTACTTCGGGCTCCTAGGCCCTCTTTTATTTCTTAGAGGCAACGGAAGGTTTGGCTATTCTTACATTATTACCTCTACAGCCACTTAATTCCATGCTTACGGATGTGGAAGCAACAACCTTTCTTTTTCCACTGGGTATGATGGAGAAATCAGTGGAACACCTTGAATCTCAGCTGAGGAATCTGTTGCGCTTACGGAGCGGTGATTAGTCACCAAGGTAAAGCAGTAACGGCCGCCCAGGAAAGCGCTGCGCCCTCGTGCCGTTCCTCATGAGACAGACGCCTCGTGTCAGAGCCAGATTTCTTCCATTTCATGGGAAACGTGGGGGGAAGAGGGAGTGCTGCTCGGAGGAGTCATCTTCCCCCACGGGGGCGCAGGCTTGACCTCACGGGCAGCCCTGCTCACACAGGCTGAGGCACTAGCACGACTAGCGTGGTCGTCACCGCCTTGCCGCGGAGATGCCAATGACACGGGTCATCTCAGCCCTGCCTTGTCCCATCTGGGAACTCTGTGACTGCTTTCTTAGGCTGCACTGGCACAGGGGCACCCATACATCAAAGCAATGCCTATATTTAGCCACCCCTGCTTTGAAAG
The DNA here is from genome assembly GCF_000705375.1 of Tinamus guttatus. Next base: position 17,070 of record NW_010579183.1, on the reverse strand, counting down.
CTGAGCAATGTCACTTCTTTGGGGCTGCTCTGTACCTTGCAGAGATGACACCAGCACCAGCTTTTGTCGAGCTTTCTAATTTTAGCGAAGCAGGAGCTGAGCGTGCTGTGAGCTTTACCCTTCACTGCAGGTTTTAGCAGCCGACCTAAACGGGACCGTAGGGCAGCGAGGTCTGTGGAGTCGCTCCTTGCAACGAAGGGGCGCGGAGGCAACGCGCTGCCCTGCTGCCAAGTGACCTGGTGCTGGAGGCTGCCTTCCATCACCGGCTACAGCACAAAATATAACATCCCCATTCTGCCACGGCCCGTGGGCATGGCGAGCAGGGCACAGACTGTATGGGCAGACACGGTGTTAGCTCTGCAGCAGCGCGGCCAGCTCGCGGCCAGCGAGGAGGGGGCTGCCGCACTGCCTGCAGCACCGGGGGAGAGGGGGCAGGTACTCCGTGACCCGGAAAGCACCAGCAGGATCCTCCCTGGGAAGCGCAAAGCAAGCGCCAGGCTGGGAGAAATGAGCCCACCTTCCTTTCCAGACCTGCGTGTTTGCATGAGTGTGGATGCAAACACCCTCGCGGAGAGAGGCTGCTGTGATTTGTGAGCGTGTTCGCTGGCGTTTTGCTGCCGTGCAGGCAGACCACTGCAGTCCGGTGTTGCTGTGTGGCTGTTGCTATTAGAAATGAGAGAGATCAGAAAGCCACAGCACAGAAAAGGCAATCGCTCCTGAAACAGGGCGTTGCTTTAGAGCTGTCCTCTCAGTCCTGACTCCCACGAGCCTCTTGGAAAACTGGCTGTGAATTGCACTCCACTTTCACTAACAACCAGAAACCAAGTACCCTGTGTGCTATAAAAAGCAGATAGTCTATCCAGGATAGTAATATTGAACATTTATGCTATTTACTAACACATGGCCATATCCTCAGTGCCCACAGAGTAGCACAGCTCTGTTGGTACTTAGCCAACACATCCCAGCTGAGATGCTGCCCTTCAAGGTCTTGTCCCAAGGACAGTCACTGTCAGTTTAAAAAGGATTTTGATTCATTATTCCATCCGCTTTATATATAATTCTTATCCAGCAGAAAGCCCTAGTTTTAAGCATTTTCGTGTGAATTGGCATTTAGTCTAATGTATTTTAGAAACACTTTGAAATAAAAACATCTTGTGTGTGTGTGTTTTGTAAATCATTCTCCTTCTATATGTAAGCTTTCAAAGTCAAGGCCTTTCATTATATATCAGTCACATCTATTTTTCCCTGGGCCCTAAGTTCATTCACAGAACAAGCTGGATTGTGGCCAGGAAAAGGCAAAACCGATAGATACCTCATTTTATCTTCCAGAATCATTGCCTGACCCTGCATCTTTCTGTGGTGAATTCAAACTCATTCTAGCATGGAATAATCAATTTTCTTCTGGATATTTTTACAGTCTTCATCCTAACTGTATCTGATCATTTCAAAAACACTAATGACTGCGTTTTCATAGGCATGTGTGTGAATTCTGTGCCTTCTCGTCCACTTTGGTAGTTGCAGAGGATCCTGCTCAGCCTAAGGGCTGCCAACTCTCATCAAGCGCATCCTCCCACTTTGCAAAGCTTAGAAGAACTGGCTTAGCCTTTAAAAAATAAAAGCATCATCCTACTTGTGAGGTAAATTCCCCAAATGAACAGCTATAATGTTTGAGAGTCATTCTTTACTAGCAAAAAGCACATATAGCTAGGGAAAGCAAGCAGCAGTAGGAGAGAATCCTAAAGTCCAGTAACAGCAAAGACGACGCTGAATGAGGATGCATGTGTGTGGGTGGATATGGGTGCACACTTAGGCTTCAAAGAGATCTCCGTATCTTTTCAGAGCCTTTTACTAAAAATCAGTCTTTCTATGGTGGTATGTTGTAACTGAATAATCATTTCAGAGGTATTGTAGCATTGCATTAGGTAATTCATCTTATTCTTTTCCTGCTGTCTAACTAAAATATCGATGGTTCTAAAATTAAAAACAGTATCAATAAGGAGATGGTGCAGGAATACCTGTGGCATCTTGCCTTAAAAGAGGTTTATTACCTCGTAAATGAGGGGCTGTGCCTTTTTTTTTTTTTTTTTTTTGTCAAGGTTCAAAGGTGGCCATAAAAAAAGAAAACCAAACTCCAAAATGATTAATTTGCTGCTTTAATGATGTCAGTAATAGCTAAACTGCTGCAGAGCCAGGTTCTATATGCTGTTATACACTGCAGACATACCATGAAACCTGGGGAGCTAGAATTATAAACCAGACTCACTGTTGGCCTTGCATAGTAATTTTACCAATGCAGAATAAAGCTGAAACAGCCATTTTGGTTTATAGCTCTTTTGTGTATTTGTTAAAGAAGGCAAAGATGCACACAGTTACAATAAGTGATGTCTTGGATAGTTTTAGTTGTTTGTAAACCACAAACCATTGCACGCTTGCCTCTCTACAGACAGGACAATACCATTTCCCAAAGGGGCAAAATCCAGATTTCCAGGTTTATTTCCATTTGAACCAAGCATTGACTGCGGCAGACAGTACAGCTTGAGACGGAACAGCGCTCTCCCATGACCTGGAAGGACCAGTGCAGACTGGTCGTCCCTTCGCTGTTCCCATGCGAAACTTACTTCAGAGAGGGGTAGGATGCAGCACGGGGTCAGCACTGGCATCTGCAGGGCCATGAATCCAAAGCTGATTTGCTCTAGCAGACATGGTGTTAATATATAAGGTGTTCATTGGAGCAACAAAGGAATCCTGATTCTGATTAAATACAAATAGGGGTCCGCGTAATCATTCGCCACAATTGATGACATAAGTAATACATGTTTTTGAGGAATTTTGTTTATTCATCTAAAAGTCTGTGAAAAGAAATAGCAGCTTACATTTCTTTGGTCAGAAAAGACCTCAAATGTACTTATCTCTGTTATCTTGTGAATTTCTATGCTCAGCTTCTCTGATTTCATCCTCACAGAGTCAATCAGCTCTCCCGCCTCTTTTTGTTCCTTGAACTGTGGAGATATGTGACAGGATCAATCCTCATTTAACACAGCGTGTCACTGAAAACACTTCAGTGTCTCTGATGAAAGACCCGTGTCACTGACGTAGGCCACATTCATTACAGTGACGTGCTTTCGACAGTCAGGGCAGAGGACCAATTCTACCAGCTACAGGACTTCAAAAAGCAAAAACCTACTCAAGCTCCATACAAAATTCTCAGTCGCTTCTCCACTCTGCAATCTTACCTTTAAAATATAGTTCTGTGATTGACTTAATTTCTTAATTATAGTAGGGCTTTTTTGTGTATGTTTTTCTACTGTTATTCATGGACTTCTCAGTCCATGAGAAGCTAGATGGTTTTCTTGTGCGTGGATTTGTTCTTCCAGATCAAGATAAAGACACTGGTGGGACACATAAGGGAAGGCTTGAAGTTTGCCAATACTTTATGTTGAGTGCTTAAATTGGAGATTCCCAGTTAAAATAGGGGCAACACATCTACTTATTAGTATTCTATTGTGGCGCTGCTAAAATATCCATCATGCTAAAGGAACTATGCCAGGACCCAGACACACGTGAGCTATGTGAGGGAAAATCACTGCCTGTGCTCTGCTAGACACAGAGGAGGTTGAATAGGAAACAGGTGAAGTGATGCAGACTGACTCATTCAGGGCTGGCCAACATGTCCTGGCAGAGCCAGGAATGATCCCGGGTTTTCCGCAATCCTAGCTTGAGGCGGCTTTGGGTCCCTGTCATGCATGAGGAGCAGAACCTCGTTACTTTGCCACAGTGACTCAGAACAATAATAAGACATGGAGCAGGGCAGAGAATGCTGCCAGGCAGCCAGCAATGCCTCATGAGGACCTGAAAATCCTCTGCTGCTGCAGCAAGGGCCAGCATCAGGTGTTGCCATGTGAGGTGAAATTTCAGCAGATTTAATGAGGAATGATCTGTGAATATATCTGCCCAAATGTTGGTGTTTCAGCCTTTCCTAATTGCCAGAGGCTATCTGACAGCAACCCTGGGGTCTGCTGTAGACAACTGTGGATTCATTTTTAGTGTCCATGCTACCGTTTTGTTTTGTTGTGTTCTTTTTGTTCATTTTCTCATGTATCATGGCTGGGCTGTACATCCCTTGAGGAAGACACTTTCGGTTCTGTTTTTGTTTCCTTCACCACTTCACCTTTTTACCTAGTCACCCCTTTTAGTTGCTTAGGAGAGACCTCAGGTTCTCTGTCATCCAATTATTTCAGAAATTATCTCAGTCTGTGAGATGATCATCTGTGAGATGATGGATGTTTGCAGAGAGCTCTTCAATCCCTACAGCAGCGGAAGGACGTGTCAAATGCTGTGTTGTGGAGCTGTCACCATGGCAGAAAATGCTGAAATGCATCGCTGATAGAAAGTTGGTTTCTTGATTCTCCCCGTCCAGGGGAATAGGCAAGAGGAAGAGGAGAAATTAGGGGAGCTTCTGTAAAAAATGTGTATTTTTAAGCAAAGTTATTGCCTGGCGCCAGCGGGGAGAGCCTCACCAGCCAGGGCCCTGCCGCCATGCTGTGAGGGAGCAGGGTGCAGCCCCCAGGCCGCATCACCAGGCCAGGCAGTGGGGATGAGGATGACCCAGGGCAAGTGGGGAGTGAAGAGCCAGTCTGGGGCAGGGTCCACAACAAGGGTACATGGCCAAGCAGCTGCAGGACAGCTCCCAAGAGAAGGGCTGGCTCCCGTGCTTCGGCTTTGCAGCAGGGAAGTTTTGGGAAGCTCCTTTGATGTCTTCCTTTCAAGTACAGCAGCTACATCATCTCTAAGGTGGCCCTGAGAGCAGCCGCCACAACCACCACCCAAGCCCTGGGAGCTCTCTCTGGAGAAGCCTTTCAACATTTTTATGCCTTGTCAGCTCACTGTCGTCTCAAGGCTCTGCTGAGCTGTATTTTGGTCCTTCATGTGATGCTAAGTCTCCTACATTTTTTGATTAGGAAAGCCTAGTTACCTCTTTAATGTTTCCAGCTTATGTGGATTCAGTTCAGGGACGGCAAGTCCCCCAGCCTGAAGATGTGATCCTTTGATATACTGCTTGTGTATGTCATTGCTCAGCTCCTTCTGTGAACTACAGCCCTGGGAAACATTGTGTAGGAGCTCTCATTGCTCTTCTACCCTTCTCTGGCCTTAAAACGAACTAGCTTAACTTGCATCCACACAAGTTACTCCCCAAGTTATTCCCTAAGACGAAGTGTCACCATCATTAGTCATTAGCTCATGCAGTCTCCCAAATCAGGGCTGGGAATTATGAGGGAGACTAATAATTCTCCCAGGCCAAAACTGTGTGGGGAACAGCTGAGTGCCAAGGGCCAGGGCCAAGCCACACATGTGTTTAGGATGCCAGTACGGATGTGATGAAATTTTGCACAAGTTAATAGACTGAATTGTAAATGGTTTTATTTTCTTTCGTGAGATGCACAATTTAGCTTGGTTTGACAAAAAGAAGTTGGAAAATGTGAAAACAAAAGAAGAAATGGGAATGAGGCCTGTAACCAGCTGTAGGAAGGAAAGATAGTGGTGGATGAAATGTTAGGTCACATTCAAGTAATAATGAAGATCTGAGTCTTTGGGTTACTTTCGCTATGATAATTCTTTATCTATCTGGCTTGCTGTGACTGGCGTATCTAGTATTTTTCAGGGCAGGAATCATCACTTCCTTTTGCGTATATAAAAATCAGACACCAGACTCACTCAGAGCCTCTTCATCTTGCATGTGAGACTGGAGCATTTGCATCTATATGCGTGGCATTTTTGCTTTGAAATTTGAAAAAAATAAACATTCACCTTCACTATTTTTTATACTGCCCAACAAATACAATCTTTCAAAGTGGAATTGTCTCTCTGCAAGCATTTACAGATGGGTTTTCCCTCTGAACATGTGGGCCTCGCAACACAAGTCCTAAAATGCGTTTATCTCCAAAGGTGCGAGCAAACCACTGTAACAGTAAAAGTAGGCCATGAAGCCAGCTCGTTAGAGAAACTGCCAGAGAAACTCTGGCAGTTATCAATTACACTGTTGAATGGAAGCATTTTTTTCAGAGCTAATATACATGAGCAGGCACCCACGGGCAGACAACGCAGCACTGGTTGCCTCCCCAGTCTTTCCATCCACTCAATCGAGCTTGGCACGCGCAGCCTGTGAAGTCACCCTTCTGCGGGGACTTGCAGCTCACATTTAGAAACATTAGCTCTTCCTGGCAGGAAATTGCTTTTCCCTCTTAATGTTTCCACAAAGAGAAAGGTGCAGGAAATATTTCTGTGGATGTGGCATCTAACATTCATAAATCTCCAGCAGTCCCTGCACCATTTAGGGGCAGAGCGAAAGCCTTGGCATAAATAGCAAAACCTTTTGCTCTGCTCAGCCGTGGCAGCTCCTTGGCACTCCTGACTTGCAGCGCTGCATGACTGGATCAGAGATTTTCCAGAAAAGAAGCTGACAGCCACATTATTTGCTGGTTGGGTTGAAAAGACATCTGCAAAGGAGGAGGAGATATTTGCAATACGCTCTTGCTTTTGGCCTTAGGAATGAATCCAGCAGTCAAAAGCTTCCACCTGAATTCATGCTATCAAATAATGGTGCATAATGCTCTGTGAACAGGCATGTCTGTGAAATTTAAACCGATGTTCTTCAGCTTGTTTGTGTTAAATGTGTTAAGAAATACTTTTTTTTTTTTTTTCCAGAGAAAATAGGCACCTCCCTCCCGGAGCTACCTAACTGCCTGTTTTCTGTTACAGAGCTTTAGGAAGAGAAATGCCATAGCCCTTCTGCCCTTGAGAAGCACATAATATGCTCTGTAAATCTAACAAGTGCCCCTGCCTTTTAAGCTGGTCTGAGGAGCACTTTTCTTTGTCCAAAATATTTTGCTAAGAAAGGACAACACTGCATGAAGGAGCGCAATGCCTGCAGAAACCCCAGAAGCCATGAAAGGCCTTAGACACTGGACTCCTCTGAAAATCTAGACCCTCTAAAATCTAGACCCTCTCTTCCTCTTCTGAGTACACAAGCCTGGCACGCGCCTGCTGCTCAGTGCCAGCAGCAGGCCGAGGTGGACACCGGCCGCCAAGGTTTCACAACAGTCAGGACAGTGGGAAGCAGGACATGCCACCTCCAGCAATTGAATCTGTGACTGTTAGGAGGATAGAGGATAACTGCTTCAAGCCCAACATTCCCTTGGGCAGTGTGGAAACGTACGGCTGACCAAGACACAATGTGCGACCCAGGCAGGAGGGGAGCCCTGGACACCTCATTTTCTTCGTCTTCCATCTCCTTGCTCCTGATATGAGCCAGATGCCCTACAGCTGAGAGTAATCCTGTCTATAAATAATAAATAAAACCTTTTTTTCCTTAAGCCACACAATCCCCCCAAAATGCGCCTTAGAGCATTCCTTATACATCATGACTGTGAAATGAGGCCACGAGCCCAGAAAGATTTTCTTTGAGCATATGAAATGATGGAGGAAGAAACTGTAAGGACCTTTCACGAGTGACAGCATAACGTTCAGCCACAGCAAGCAGCTCTACTGTATTTTAGATAACTTTTTGATAATATAAACTACTATTAGACCAATAGAAAAAAAAAAGAAAGAAAAATAAAATGAACCTGAACTAATTTTACTACCATTCAGACTAGTGGACCAAGTTTATACTGGTGAATGTGTAAGGGGTTACACATTCAGATCCTACGCTTATATCCATGTGCTTTTTCTAAAACCTCCTACTGAAACGGCACACTTTCTCCTCTGGCTTTACTGAACTAATGTTACCTAATGCAGGGTTTAATGCATGAAGCGCTATTAGCCCTTCCAAATGGAGCCTTCATCCCTCCCTCTCAAAAGCCTCCTAGTAGTGATGGAGTTTACCAACCAACAGAGCATGCTGACTCACACCACGAGGAAATGAAATAACATGCTGTTGTTCCGGATTTGTCACTGCAGCCTCACCATTGTTTAAATCCTCATGATTACAGTTAAGTATCCGTGTAAGCGTATGTGGAACTGAGGCCTAAGGGCAAAGGGACCCGAGACAGCTGAGTTCAAGGAAGGAAGGGGTGGGTTGGGCAAGTGGCATGGAGAGTAAAAGATGATGCCCTTCTAGAAGGTGTGGGATTTGAGGAGTTGGAAGCATGTGGCTTTCAAAAGAGGGAACAATATTAGCACAGGGTAGAAGGAAATGACAGGGAAAAATAGTAAAAGGGAGTTCATAGGAAAGATTGATTGCAATGAGGGCCTGAGAAAAGCTCAGGGAAGGAGCAGCTCAGCAGCAGAAGGGGAAGAAAGACCAAAGATGTTATCTTGGTATTGAAAGGCACTGTACTATAGGTTTCCCCTTCAAATGTCAGCAAAGGAGGTTGACAAAGATGGAAGCCAGCCATGAATTCCATTATTCTATAATCTTCTTGATTTAGAATGACATTTTTATAGCAGTCTAGATATTTATTGAATGTGAAAAGCAGATGTTCTAATAGATCCTGAAAGCATTAGTTCAGTCCTCTACCAGCTTCACTGGGCAGCTTGCCTGCGTACGTAGCATACTGAAAGAAGAAGACCTGGTTCAGAAAATTTGAGCTTACTGGGGTCCCAGCATTAGATAATTAGGGAAATACTTAGGAACTTAGCTTAGATCTGTTTGTGTCACAACAAACTGTGAAAAGAGCCAAGTTACAGATAGCTGAGGACAGATCTTGCATATTTAGTTCAAATGAATTTCTGACGGTGATTCTGCCAAGCTCAGAGACATTTGTTTTAATGTTGGTGTTCTCTTAATAGCCTCCTTACGCTGAGAATTTCAAAACATCAGTGACTAGTAATGAAGTGTACAATTAGCAGCACTACATATTTCTGCAGGTCGTGCATGGATGAGGAATCCAGAGCTCCCCCAAAAAGGCAGGTAACCCGAGCGCCTTTTTTACAATGATGAGCAAACACATGGCAGAAACTAGGATGCTTATGCTCTGTTTGTCTCTCAGCCCACTATCATTCTAGCTCTTTCAAGAAACATGCATCCATCACTGTCACTGATTTCATTATAAATTACACGCCAAAGTAACTAAGGCCTGCGCTTAAGTATGTGTACTCTTCTTCAGATTTCCATCACTATGCAGGATGTCTTCATAAAGGCCCACTTTAGTCTAGTCGCTTAGTTTCTCCTGTAGTCATTACTTAAGTTTTCTAAATTATATATTTTTTACAACAAACTCAATCATCTTTTTGCCTCTGAGAACAAGGTAATCACAAACTGATGGGCAATTTGTGCCATTGAGAATCCAATATAAGACTGTCTGTATTTTCTTCTGAAGGATTTCATGTTGGCCATTGAGACAAGATATTAGACTGAAGTAAACTACACTAATGTAATAGTTTAAGAGGTTATACCAATTTTTGTGTTCTTGTAAAAAATGAAACTACACCACTTACAGGTTTGACTAGCTAAGAATTTAAAGACTGAAGCATGATATCAGTAAAGATACATGTAACATCTACCTCAGAGGCCTTGTGGAGAAGTGGGTTCTTGGATGTGGATTTTCCTCGACTTTGAAAGTCACTATCCTTTCCTGTACCTCCATTCCTGTCCTACCTTTTACTGGTTGTGTCTATTTTTAACACATCCTCTATAGCAAGGACTGTTTTTCCTTTTCCCTGCGTGTATTCTGCTTGAATTAATTAGGTCCAGACTTAGCTGAAACACTCAGGCATCACCAGGATTTATATTTTAATTATTTATCTGTTTTCTTATGTTTAATCTGTTGAGGCTGAACTTGCTTTATTATATTAAAATGCACATTCAGTTTGATGGAGGTACAGAAGAATAAATTAAATAAGATAAAGCATCATTTGCCAGGCAGTAATGCACATAAAATACACTACCATAATATACACTAAATGCACAATATGTGACTTTCATATTGTAGTAAAAATATAGTCTTTTATTATTAAACTGGATTAATAAAAACTGGCATGATTTCAAATGGTAATTTTGATGCTATTGCAGACTGTCGGGAGGAGTACCAGTTTAAGAACTATGGAGAGGTATAATTTCTAATACCTCCAGGGATACCTCTCCAGGGATGTCCGATCCCATGATTTCTAAAAGCATTTATTAAAGGGAGTGCTGCTAAGGGGTCTCAGAAGAAGTGATCATCACTCTAGATGGTCATAGTAAATGCTGTACCGGCCAGCATGGATGACAAGGGCAGAGACCATTTCCATAGCTAGAGCCACACTAGCTCATTCCATAGTCACACTTCACTGTCACCACCATTGTCACTGCCTGGTGGACCAGCAGTGCTGCTGGGAAAGGGCGTTCTCCTCTAGACAGCTGAGTGGGCTGAATATCTTAGTATCTAAACTTAAGCGCTAATTTGGACAAAATGCATCATGTCATCTTGAGTAAAATTCAAAACCACCCCACTGCCCACTCTGCTATTAAAGTCCTATTTTCAAAAGAAAATTCCTAATGACTCTTTTTTTTTTCCCCCACAAGTTTCCTCCCCGATCCTTTTGGCCAAAATTAAGAGCATTGTTTTGATTTTGGGGGAGAAAAGGCACTATTTGTCCTGAGTCATAAATAATACCTTGAGCCTTCATATTTTCCTTTATTTATGAGCTTGAACAGACTCTCCGTCACAAAATTCTCAGAGATTTTGAGCTCACTGAACAGATAAATGACTTAATGCCTTTGTAAAAGAGAAATTAAAATAAATTAGAAATTAAAATATTAAATGTTTTCAAAATCATGAGATGAAGTTCTGACTTCATTGACATTTATTGTTACCTTCTTTCTTCAAACTTGACTCAGGCCAGATTTCACCTGAATCTTCTGGGTCACATGCAGTCTCCTGGCAATAAGCAGGAGATAATTTTTCTAGCTTGAAACTTTATTGCTCCACTACACTATTTATGTACCTTTCAGTATCAGAATGCTTTGCAAAGGTGTAGAAGTGTCCTGAGCAGAAGTTAAGGAAAGAAAAGAGCTTGAGCAGAATTCAGCCAAGGATCTAGAGAGAAAATCTTTGTGCTGAGGTAGGATGTAAAAAATTACCTGAATTATCTCAAATGTAATTGAATGACCCTGAATGTTTACTTAAATATGAACCCAACAAGGATGCACTGTGCTAAATGCATTCCTTCTCTAGAGCTGCTTCTTAGGACACTTGTAAATGTAGATCAAGTTATAAAAGCAGATCTCTTTTTGTAGGGCACAATTGCTTTTCCTCTACAAAAGCAATTTGCAGGCCACAAATGCCACATTTTTTTTAAATTAAAATGCTAGAAATACTCTTTTTTTGATCAGTATTGTAGTATTATATAATTATGCAAAGTAGAGAATAATGAAAATTAAAATAAGAAAATTTTATTGTATTACATAATAGAATCTAAAATCCCTGTTAGGGATGTCCAAAAATAAAATTAAAAAACCAATCATTTTAGTAGTTGCACGTATTAATTATTCGATAACACTATTTGCTCCATCTTTTCAAAAAGATGTTTACAATCTTAGATAGATTCCCAATAGATTCCCAAGTTTTAAAAATGCTTTTGCCAAATTTCAATATAATCATAATTTACATGAGAGATAACTTACATTGTTTATAAACCTGTATGTGCACAATTTGATCACCTTTCTAAACATGGCATTTCTTTTACATCCTCTGCTAATGGCTGTTAGTATTTAAGTGACTAAGAGAGGGCTGACAGGAGATCTAATCATTGTATGCAAATACCTCAATGGAGGGAATGAGGAGGATGGAGCCGGCCTCTTTTCAGTGGTGGCCATTGATAGGACTAGAGTAAACGGCCACAAATGGAAGCGCCACAAGTTCCACAGGACCTTAAGGAAAAATTTCCTAACAGTGAGGGTGAACGAGGATTGGAACAGGTTGCCAAGAGAGGTTGTGGAGTCTCCTGTCCTGGAGATGTTCAAAACTCGCTTGGAGCCAAACTTGTGCCATGTGCTCTAGGTGACCCTGTGTGTTCAGGGAGTTTGAAGGAATTCTTAACACTTTGACACAGACACTTGCTTTGGACTAAGTTCCGCTTGTCTCCCAAACTTTGGCCTTGTATCCACCTCAGTGGTGGGAGCTCCTGACATGGGAGCTGATACCTCTTTTACATAGACAATGACTGGAGAACAAGGCTATGAGGGGTAATCTGGCCTCTGGCAAAGAGGCCATGAGCGGATCTATGCTAATCTATACTAAGAGAGGACTGAAAAAGGTCAACGCTCTGAAAATGGTGATAAAATATTTGCTCCTCAAAGCATAAGGAATAAAAGACAAGAGGATGATTTATTGTGCTTTGACCTGGCACAGTCAAAATGGGAGTTCTTAACACTAACATCACGTTTACATTTGTATGTGTGTGAAACTAACACAGTTTTTACTTTTGAACGTTTGATTCCGGTAACACTCTAACATCCTCTCTTACCTGGCAGCTCACGAAACCAAGCGCAAGTCAGTCAAGCCCAATGGCTTAACTGCTGCCATTCGGAGCAGCCACAGCTGCAGTGCAACTGCTCATCTTCCCCAGCACTAGTCCTGTCTTAACCTTGGTTCTGCCCCACAGATTTATTCCAAAATAGATCTGCACAGCCTCCTTCTGCAAGGAAGCCTGTGGCCCCACAGGGGAAATACTGAGAGGCAAGGAGAAAGAAAATAGCATAAAAGCAGACCACATGTCAACACACCCTTACCTAGGAAGGAGTGAACTCTCTAATGAGGATCAACCAGCACAGGAGAAAGAAGTGCAAAGCCTGATTTAATAGAATCATAGAATGCTCAAGGTTGGAAGGGACCTCTAGAGATCATCTAGTCCAACCCCCCTGCACACGCAGGGTCACCTAGAGCACGTGGCACAGGACTGCATCCATTGAAGATCTTCAGAGAAGGAGACTCCACAACCTCTCTGGGCAGCCTGTTCCAGTGCTCTGTCACCCTCACTGCTAAGAAATTTTTCCTTAAGTTCCTGTGGAACTTTTAGTGCTTCAGTTTCTGGCCCTTTCCTCTAGTTCTGTTGGTGGCCACCAGTGAAAAGAGGCCAGCACCATCCTCCTCACTGCCTCCCTTGAGGTACTTATAGACACTGATTAGATCCCCTCTCAGCCTTCTCTTCTCCAGGCTGAACAGGCCCAGCTCCCTCAGTCTCTCCTCATAGGGCAGATGTTCCAGGCCCCTGATCATCCTTGTAGTCCTGCACTGGACTCTCTCCAGCAGCTCCACATCCATCTCGTACTGTGGAGCCCAGAACTGGACACAATACTCCAGATGTGGCCTCACCAGGGCGGAGTAGAGGGGCAAGATCACCTCCTTCAACCTGCTGGAGATGCTCTTCTTAATGTACCCCAGGATCCCATTGGCCTTCTTGGCCACGAGGGCACACTACTGCCTCATGGTCAACTTGTTATCCACTACGACTCCCAGGTCCTTCTCTGCAGAGCTGCTCTCCAGAAGGTCAGTCCCCAGCCTGTACTGGTGTCTGGGGTTATTCCTCCCCAGGGGCAGGACCTTGCATTTGGCCTTGTTGAATTTCATGAGGTTTTTCACTGCATGGTTGTCCAGTCTGTCCAGGTCCCTCTGGATGGCAGCGCAGCCCTCTGGG
>NW_010579182.1:85663-98510 GCF_000705375.1 Tinamus guttatus | reverse complement strand
CTAGCCCATGGGATTCTTCCGAGGAGGTCTCTGAAGAGGCTAAAGTTGGCCCTCCTGAAGTCCATGATTGCAAGGCTACTTACAGCCCTGCCTCCTCCTCCTTGTATCCTGAACTCTGCCAACTCATGGTCACTGCAGCTGAGGCTACCCCCCCACCTTCACATCTCCTACAAGTCCCTCTCTATTTGTTAGCACGAAGTTAAGAACACTCTTTTCAATTGTGCTCCCTCTAAGAGTTTCTGTTTTCCAGGAAACTTTTAACTTCTTCCCCTCTGCCTACAAACACGAGCGAAGGACACACATCTGAAAACCACTCATGTACCCACAAATTGGGTATTTACCTTCACAAATATCTGTAGAGGGCCTTACATATTAAAGTGTATACAGAAAAGACTTGTTTTTGTAAGTAACAATGTGGTGGTTTTGATGCAAAGCAGGTGTATTTCATCACTCCAGCTTTCTAAATCTCTATTATTCCCTTCAACTCTGCAGAATACTGCAAAAAGATTAAAGAAATGGCTTGGATGAAACTGCTGGAAGTCTGTTGCACCCTGTCCCTGGTAGATTCAGAGTGAGTAGCATTAACCTCCTGTTCTGGCACTTGAAGTCTTGAAAATCAGCCCACTGAATGTTTAAAATTTCAGTTTTCTTGATTTGAAGATATGCAAGTCATTGTCACTATATCATGATAGATAACACAACTCAAAGTGCCTTCCCTGCAATCTTTTGCTTCAAATCCATCCCAGCCAGTGAAAAGCTCCTACCAACGCGTGAAGAGGCTGTTCTTAAAAAAGAAAAAACAAAAGTGGGAGAGGGAGAAAAGGAAAGTGAACTATTTCACAGCAAACGAGAGGCAAATTCAACATGGCCTGTCCTAATCCTCACCCTAAAGCAACCCTTGAATTTTAAATGACTAAGCACTGAAGGTAGGTTAAATAGGACTTGAAAAGCTACCTTATTATTGTTAATCTATCACAGACCTCAAAATGAATTGGCATTTGGTTTAGCACACCCTGTCACTTAGCACAGGGGCTTTGTTTTTGTCCTTCTGGAAAATGCTTTCTTGAGGTGACAGTTTTTCAATCCTGTGATTAATGGACACGAGTTATTCATGCAGGCAGACCTGCTGGCCTCTGTGTTCATAGAGTGCTTTTCAGGTTCACTTAGAGGCAGAAAAGCCATCGATGGCATACTTCAAAGCTATATATATAGCTTGACACATACGCTCAAATCAGAATCCTCAGAACTCCAGCAAAATGGTACTGAGAGCCAAGACATTTTCTTCTGGAATAGGTAAGGTCATGAATCTCATGCATCTAAGGACACAACTGCTCAAAGTTTCAGAATTTCTCCCAGAGGTTTCTTATCTTCACTAAATATGAAAGCTGCCTGCATCCTCCAGAAATCCAAACTTACATATTGTATTTGCAGCAAAACTACTGTGGTTGCAAATGGATGCAAAAAGGGAGCATTTCCAACACCATATACATGACAAGTTCTTACTGCCATTTCAGCGCAAACACAATGAGTCTTATTTGCAATGACAGTTAGGTTATACACAGAGAAAACAAGTAACCTATTCCTACGAATTGGGAATTTGTCTGAAAGCATGACAACTAAGGAAAGATTTCCTTAGTTGGTGTTAAAAAATAGCCCTATTATTTTTCTATCATTTAATCTCAAATTAAAGTCTCTCCCTCTCAGACTGCCTGACAACATGAGCTTGTACTTGGTTTAAACCAAGTAGCACCTGACTAATGAAAGAATAAGTAGACATAAAGCAGTAAAGCTCTAATACTATAATTCCTCAAGAAGGGGGAAATGCAAGGGACAGAACATCAAAAAGACATTCCCTCAATATCAAGAAGAGATTCCCTCAGGGGATTTCCAAGAGATTGGTAGGCTTCCTCTACCAATTGGACAGCAATCCAGTTGATAAAAGAAACAGATAGAGATGGATAGAAATTTATTTTTACAATCTGCCTTTTAATATTCCTATGAAATGTGATTTAAGGCTATTTTCATAAGAAACAATTTCTGCACAGACACATCAACCTTGGAAAAAAAATTCCAACACACACTTAAAAAGTTTCAACATTAAGAATCAGCAGAAAAGTACTGTTACCTGAACAGAATACAAAAAAGCATTTTTCATGTTAGGGACAGTGCTTCCCAACAGGAGAGACGTTCGTTTCCTGCAATGAACTGTCCTCCACAGCCTGATATGAGCCCCTGGGAGAGAGAAAGAACCAAGTCAAAAGAACCAACATGATCCTTGTTAATCTCTGTTAATTCTGTTCATAAGACTTACAAGCCCTGTTTCCCAGGAAACAAAATTGTCTGCCTTAAAAAAAAAAAAAAAAAAAAAAAAAAAAAAAAAAAAAGTAATTCTCTCATTCACCCTACATTTGTTTATCTAATTATACATCGGCAATACCAAAAACAATTTGCCTTGAGAGCCACAAGAGACAGCTGATAGGACAGGCCCTGCCAGGAACCCAGTCGAGAAGGATGACAGCGAGCTCCCATCTGCGGGATATCACAGCAATTAGGATGCATCGCAGCAGAGAGGAGGCCTCTGGCTACAGGGATACGGCACCCAGCATTGCAGGGCATGATCAGGAAGAGCACAGGACAAGTTCACGTCACGCTTCTCAGGACGTGGAGCATCACAGCACCTCACACACAGCCCTGCAGAGAATTCATTCTTGCCTGAGAGTCACTCAACTGGCGCAGCTGCTCTCCTGTCTAGCTATGTCAGCTATAGCCACCGATTCTGTTCAAATTGCATTCATGGGGCACAAGTTCTCTTAGAGTGGGAACCCCACCACTGCATGATGAGCTATCAACAGCATTTTGCAATCACTTTCGCTTGATTCCTCACTCCCTGCTCATCTCTGTGCACTCAGACTACTTAAGCCAGCGCAATCACAACCCGTATCCAGCCACCTTAGTGTCATCATGGGCACAAGAAAATCCATCCTGCTAGAGACCTTGGTACAGCAGAGCTGGCACAGCGAGCAAACCAGGCTTCCTCACATACGTACTGACACCACCACTGCCTTGGAACCAAATACAGAGAACTGATTTTTTTTTTAAATTAAACCAATTTCTGAACAATGAAGAATATATATGACTATATACTGAATAACAGAGTAGGGAACAGTAAAGGAAAAAGAGATACCCAGTAATTAACAGCCGTAGTAGACATGAGTTAATACCCGCAAATCAAGGAGGGGGTCACACGTTGTTATCACATGGTCTGCTAGTGGCAGTACTGGCAAGTACTGCATTCGGCACGTTATACTCCACCAGGCATTACAGACACTGCTGTTAGTAAGCTTGACTCTCTTCAATAATTATTAAATCACTTATTTGCTTTTGTTCTTTACATTTATGCCATGAGACTCCTGCCATGAATCAGGACTAAGCACTCCTTTGCCTCCTTGTCTAAACTCAAAGCAAGATACTTCCCTGAAGAGCTGCATTTGCATTTTAAACATTTCTAGAAGGTTCCTTGGATAAGGTAGCAGTATTAATTATGGTACACTATTAGAATACTGGCAGGAATGTGCTTAGTTTAGTAACAGCATGCCACAAGGATACATTTTAGGCAGAAAACAGTACAATTCCAGAAAAACAACTGGTTCATTTTACTGAGCACATTTCATATACAAACAGGACTGCATCTCCTCTTTGCAATATTTCCCTTGCAGCAGGGCATCCCAGAAGCTCCTGTAAAGAACCATGAAGTTGCACATTGCTCCCATAAATGCCACACGCTGCTCAGGTTCTCTCTGATAACCGTTCATCAGACTGCCAGGAGCTAAATCAGGCAAGGCTGGTGTGGGAAGAGCCACTAGCACAGCACAACAAAAGAAATATTTACAGCAGTCAGCTTCAAAGCAGTCAAGGTAACATGTCTGTTAACCTCAAACTTGCATGCAGGCAAGCAAAGAAAGAAAAGCGGGACAAACTAGCAGGAGGTCAGAGCTCTTAACCATGGCAAAGACACAACTGCTACAGACACAACTGTTTCCCCAACCTATTCAGGAAAGTACCAAACATATCAGATAGTAGTAGAGGATTACAGTTTTGAAAAAATAAATTACCTAATATGTAATTTCCAATTGCCGGACTTAAATAACAAGCTGAAATATATTATTTTTGCAAAGAGGTGATTAAGAGAATAATTCCTATCACTGAAAATGAAGTTCTGTTCCTAGCCAAGCTATGAAGTCCATAGAATTACACTGATTTGCATCCCCTAAGAGCATTGGGCATGGTTTCTGATTTTGCCCTTTGAAATGGATCTTCATGAAGAGTGTTCTGCTCATGCTTTTAAAGTCTCTATAAGCAAGGCTACTTGGGAATCTACCAGCAAACTTCTCATGATATAGATTTAACTTTTTCTCTCTTTCAATGTGCAGGACACGTCCAGGATTTTAGTAAGTGTTGCAGTATCGACAGCATTTCTTCTAACACTTCAGTGCACTCCCCATTTTATTTTCCTAGTGTTTTATCCAGTTCCCTTTCCATTATCTTAGGGCAAAAGCATTGTACTTCAGATCAATAATTTCTGATGCCATTGCAGTAGAGTTTCATACAGGAGAGAAATGCTTACGATGTACAGATTTCATTAAGGTAGCTAATAAGGAGGCGTTGTATCTTACCATGACCCAAACAGCAGGAAGTACAGAATTACATTAATAAGTTCAAAAACCTTGGGAAAAATCTGCTCTAAGATGAAGCAATATTCAAGAGACGCAGGTGTGAATGGCCTCAAGGAAGTTATTGTCTACAGGACTGTAACATAAAAGAGGCAGTGAAATATTTTAAAATGCTCTTCATAGAGGAAAGAGCAGCAAGTTATTGTTCATGGTTGCTCAGCATTGATTTACAGCTTCAAAAATACAATCTTTAGAAGAAATGCAATTTATGAGTTCCACATTCTGGAATCAGAACTCTTCATCTACTTCTCGTACATCCCACAATAAAAAAAATAAAATTGCTCATTCACAAAAAGACACCTAAAGCCATATAGCACCTGGTAGTGGTAGAAACATAGTACTTTGTTATCACAGCATAAGGTATCGTTCAGCCTGTAAAGTTCTACTGCGCTGACAAATGCGCAGAATATGAATGAATGAAAATCTTTAAAGTTTTTTCTGAAAATAAAAAGAAAAAAAAGTGCTTCTTCACTCCCACTGACCTATTCATTGTATGCTAAAAGATGTTCAGATATTTTACTAAAGAGGCAATCTCCATATGGAAGATTCCCTTCCTTTCCTCAGGAAGGGAATGGTGACTCGAGGATAAGTGCCTAGTTACTGGATGTTTACTGTCTGGGCAGTCTCTTATACCTGCCTAGTACATTTGTAATATTCAAGTATTTCCTAATAATGTTCCTTATACATATGTAAGACCCAGTGCAAAACCAAGCGCAGCTAATCTTTCCCACAGAGCTATGTAAAAAATTGCCTTGCCATTGTACTATCAGTGAGGCTAACGGAGCAAAAAAGCAGGCTGGCTCTTTGCTTTCACAAGCAAATGCATCATCTGGACAAAGACAGTTGCCTCATCTGATATTGCTGCTGCCTTCTGACATCTCCAGTAGCTAATATGAAAAGGGCAAAGAGTGGTTTTATGTAAAAGAAGAATAAAATTACCTCTCTTGATTCACTAGGCAGTCTAGATAGCAGTTCTCAGTGTGTTGTTCATCTGCCAGCTCTACCCTCTTCACAGGGCTCTGTCTCTCATCTTCTCCTTTGCTATTCTGCTGCCTTTCAGAAATAGTTAGGTAACAACCTCCAGATATTACAATACCTGCCTGTTCACAGCCAGCTGCCTATGTGGCAGAGGCTCTACATTTCTGCCAGGTGACATGACCGAACGCTCACTCCATCCCCATTGCCCTCTTTGTCCACCAGAGTATATATGCATCTCTTACCAAGGCTTCACAACAAAAAGACATAATGTACTTTTTCTCATGAATCTGACCAACCATTTCACAATTACCTTTTATGAGCTGGTACCTTTTTTCTGAAGCCAATCATAAATTTATACCAAAATGTGAACAGTTCTGATATGATAAGGTAGCAAGCAGAATACATATAAATCATGTAAAATTTTCTATTACTTTGTGCTATGTTAAATAGATTCACTGCATCTCAGAATAAAAGCAAGATGAACATTGTGTCTGGTAACCATGAAATTATTCTGTGGTGTCCTGAAGAACAGAGTTGCTCCGGAATGGCAGATTGTGGCAGTTAAAGCGAGAGAGAACCTCATGAAGGCTGCTTCCTTGTTCTTCACACAGTGCCATCTTTCCCGTTCCAGTCCCAAGGGTCACAGCACCAACGTGTCCTTCAGAAACCCGTCCTACGGCCATCTGACCCATGGAAGAAACAGAGCACCCCAGCAGCCGATATAAATCACTATTGCTACTACCAGGAACTAACGAGGTTACATTTCATTTACTAAAATTGGTCTGAATACTGTTGACACATTTAGGAAAAAAAGAATGGGAAGGCCACTGGAAGTCCGTGGTGTAACACCTGATTTATTTCAATATAGTGCTCAGTATAATTTAATACTATAACCTATCATAAATCCTGCTTGTAGTACAAACAGCCCTGAGCAGCAGCAAACAACTGGAAGAGCAAGAAAGGTACTTCATCCACTTCGGAGACATTAGAACCTCCTACTAGAAATGTTTTAGGAAAATAACAGTAGGATTGGTGAAGAAATACCATGAAAATGATGTGGCTATTAAGAGCTGCTGAAACAGCCTGACAGGGATAACAGCAGACACCAAGAGCTGGAAATAAAGGTTCAGCTGATTGTGTTTTGAGTCTGATCTCAAATACACGGCTCCATCTCTATTAAGAAATTGCCTTTTACTTCCTCTTACAGTCTTAGTCATCCAAAAGTAGCAATTAGGAAAGTGGGTTCTTGCCTGAACATGTCCTTCCAATATTGTGAAAAGCTGACATACAATCACTCATGCACCTACTGATAAAGTTGGAGGCTTTTAGCCAGCATGTGAGAACTATTAGGTTTTATATTTATGAACAGAAACAGCTACCGTATACCATTCCCTTTATTTGTTGTTCCTAAAGAGCCCAGTTCCACCTTCAGCACTCAATTTCCACCATCACTTCTGAGATTTTCAGATTGTTGATGCCACAAAAGGTTCTCAGGCCCCTCCAGAAGGTGGTAGCAAGGACTCCCAGACATTTTCAAATAATTTCAAGTGAAATAAGTTACAGATTTGTGGAGTGTAGAAAAAGGAAAATAGTGCAAACTCAATTTGAACAGGATGGCGAATGCATTTCACCCTCTGGAAATACAAAACAGCATTATCCAATCACTTGGAATTAGAACTGAACGTCCAAAACGTTTACCTGTGAATTCTTCTCCTTCTTGTACACTTGCACAGTGTACCAGTGCTTTGGTAAGAATGTGTTTTCAAGAAGACTCACGTATTGACCTCAAAGTTTGCAGAGTGCATAAGAGATCATTCAGACTTTTAGGCAGAGAAGCTCCATGGATACAGGGCGCCTTTACTCCAACAGCAAGATAACAACACTCCCTAGGTATACAGTATGTGAAATTTATCCACTTCCAAAGGGCTAGGGTGAGGGCTAAACAAACTTTAGTCCCATTCACTGCTTTAAAACGCAGCAAAAGAAGAATCTTGCTACACATGCCTTTTCTCGTGTCTCCATATAGAAGCGATTGTGTGCTAAACTGAATATAAATAAGAACTGAGTGATGACAGTGCATGGCAGCGCATACCTACGAGAGGAAACCCTGGTCTTTGGAGCTCAAGTGAAAAAAAAAACAAACAACAAAATAACCATGCACAGAGCTCCAAAATGTACACAAGCATGACAGCCACATGGAAGTATCCATAAGCTTCAGGTATTTTGTCAATTAGGATTTATGTGCCAATGTTAGTACTTGACTTCTTGAATGTTCTGTAGAAGAATATTAATTCCATTTTAAAATTCTTAAATTCAACTATCCTAACTTTCAAATATTATTGAGTCTAAACAAGAGATGAGTCCTCCCACATGAGGACTACCTGGAAGGTAATTAAGAGCCAGAGCAGCCCCAAAGGCCCCCACGTTGCCCTCAGCTTTCCTACAGGCACCGTAATCCAAGGCCAACCTTCACACATACGTCCGCGCCCCTGTGATTTTGGGGTCCGAGTGCCTCACATTTAATGTAACTCTGACATATATAAATTATATAAAACCATCTTTCACAGAAGTTGTGGGAGGGAGAGTTAAGCCTTGAAGTGCTTTTGATTATTTTACCCATAAATTTTTATGGGTGGATCTTCAAATGGCATGAAGTGGCAGAACTCCAGTGACGGCTATAAAGTTGTATTATTTTATAATAGCTAAGAAACTGTCCCTTCATGCTGAACGAATAGTTCATGTACAACCAAAACACAACAACTTCTAGAACAAAAGCTATGTATTTTTATAGCTCAAGGTCTGATTAACACTGGCAACTAACCTCGGAGTTTATTATATGTTAACTCTAGTATTTCTCACTTAAAAAAAAAAAAAAAAAACTGTAAAACTTAAGAGATCAACAGGGGGGTTGGACTAGATGATCTCTAGAGGTCCCTTCCCTAAGCATTCTATGATTCTATGATTCTAACAGGCAACTTCCACATGATCCATGAATTACTTGCAAAATAACTAGGAATACTTTCAATTTCATTTAGAAATGTTTGTTCTAATTTTTATGTTGCTTTGGCTTGACTCAAGACAAGATTGTATCTATGGATTTGACCATTTTTCCTGAAGTCTGAGATATTTAGGCGGAGGAACTTACTGTATTTTAAATTTTGACAGAGTAAGAGCACATGCAAACTTCAGTCTTGCCAGCCTCGTTAACCTCTTCTTACAGTATTACTGTTTTCTTACATTACTGGATACACCTCACAGCAGATGCTCCCCAGCAAAGAGAATTATTCAACAATATTTATTTCATATAAGCCATTGTTTGGCTAGGATTAATTTCTGCTCCTAAGCTGTAGTTTTCAGGAGCTGGACATTTTTCGGACTTTTAACCAAGTAATATGGCAGATCCATTTCCACTTTGATAACACTTCAGTGCAACCCTGAAGTGGAAATTTTTTCTAGCTAGAGCTGCTGAAACAAGTGCGAGGAAGTGCTGGCACTGTAATTAAGTTCTAACACTGACATCTCACAGGAGCTGAGGAGCGAAAGTAGTCACAACACCAATTCCACAAAGTGGAGAAATGCAGCAAGCAAAGAAACAGTAACTTCTGAAACTCAGAAGTGACTCATGGTCCATCATTAGAGTCACCACCTAGATATTTGTTTAAGCGACAAAGGGAGCCCTGGAATGCAATGTGTTCTCTCACAACATCCTATCATGACCACAACTCTCATATATCCTGCGGGATCAGGGTCACATTCCCTGGTAGGACATCTGCATTTAAAAAGTGAAACTTGGTATTGTTTAATTCTGTATTTCCCATAATTAATACTTGAATGGAAACAAGTAGCCTAGTAGATACAAATTATCATAATATAAATGGATAATGATTAGTGAACTGTGTTTCAAGGATTTCTAAATTAAAAGTATATGCAAGTTGTTTTGAAGTTACTATGTACATTAAAAAGATCGAGTTACAATGGCTTTTTTACTTATTAAAAATCCAACAAGCCATATTATTATGGCAATTTTAAATTACACTAGCAAAGGGGAAGGAGCCAATGTCTGTGTCTGATGGAGTTACTTTACGGGCAGTTATCTTTTGGGATTAGAAATACCGAGAATTAATTTGCTAAAATTGATTCCTGTAAGGAAAATTACATCTACTGCTCTGCTCATTTCAGGAAAGAGAACAACGTTTTGCAAGAGCAGCCTTACTCGCAGCTGAAAGGTTGTTCACTTGAAACAAAGGTTGAAATTAATCTTCTCCAACTTTGGCACAGGGAAGCCAAGCATTTAACTTGAGTTTGCTTTTCCTAGGATGCCTCTGCAATAAGCAGAGGTTTTGCCAGTTACGTGTACACTGCGCTTGAGTGTATTCAATGACCGAAAGATCTAAACACACATTTTTAGGTTTTGTAGTGTATATAGATGGGCTCAGAAGTCAGGAACCATCATGTCTGTCACTTGTGAACCATATTCATGAATATGCCACGAGTTTAAAATCCCAGACATTAAAGGCTAATGCGGTAATGTTCTGTGAATTCTGAAGTATTAGCTTCACTATGGGCCTAGTAACTCTAGAATTATACGTATGCAGCATACATGATAGGAACAAGCACTTAGGAATGCAAAATAGGCCATTAGTCTTCAGCAGATTTATCCCAGAACTACTGATAGGTCATTTAAATAATTTTAAATTGGACAGATACTATGTAACAGAACAGAAAATTCATGTTTTGTAGACAATAAATTCAGTGTAAACAAACACAAGCTTGCTTTACCTGAAAATTTTAATTTTGCAAAACTTTCTTTGTGATCCAGCAACACTTTGGATCACTAAGTTGATGTTTAGTCAACTAAAAAGCTTTTGAAAGCAACATAAAATGAAAAGCAACCATGTGCCAAACTTTTTATAACAATCCTGTGAAGTCGGTAATGGCGAATGGATCACTTAGTGCCTTGTAAGTGTCTGAGGGTACCATCATGGTTATAGTATAGGAGGTACCTTGCTGGCATCTCCTCCCTTGCTCAGCTTGTAGCTGCAGTGCACACACTCACCTCAAAACACAGCCACTTGCTGTAACATATCACAACTGCAGCCTCAAAGGCAAATACAGAAAACACATATGTGCACAAGAGTTCAAAGCTACTTCAACATTACCTACTATTTTCGTACATTTGCTGCAGTGAGACCAAGCCAGGGAAAAAAAAAAGCAAATATCAGTGATGAGAAGCTATTCACTGAACACTTACCACACACATTTGATAAAAGACAAGTATATGTTAACTACTGAGTCTTATAAAACTCCATCTGGTAACTGAATCCCATGGGAACTATTACCAGAAAGCAGATGGGATCTGTCTGCTTGCTAGCCAGAACTTGGAGAACTGAAAGGCCACTGGTATGAGGCTCTGAAAGCAATCATAAATTCCCTGAGACTCTCAGATTGAACATCAACTTAGTACTGATGGCCAGGAGCCTCCCTCAAATTCAAGTCCAAGTTTTCTCAGATACATTTTTGGAGATTCTTTCAGCCCCTACGTTCATTCATGCAACCTATCGACTTCTCATTGACTGAGCTCCCAGTTTCCAGCAACCTAAACAAGATCTTAAATGCTGCCTTTTTGTTTGTTTGTTTAAGCAATATTATTTGTCTAATAAAAGGCATTTTTGCTTTTGTATTTCGCTTTATACAGCTCTCAATCCTACATGTAGATTGCCACAGTTATTACAGATTCTCTCTCTTTCATCGAGTTCTGAGCCTGAGAATTTAACATCAGGCTGACATCTGATTTCAGAGCCGGTTTCGCGTGGATATTAACTTTTTAATTGAAGTTTACACACTAGGTAGAGAGCTGCTTGGTTATCTTCCCTTCCTGCCTTGTCCACTTCCTCCAGCTCTCCTTCCCTGAGAGCCAGACACCTGCATAGAGAGAAATAAAAAGGCTCACGGCTGCCAACCATACCTGCTTCACCGAGTACACCCAGCTTAGAGCTCAGAACACAACTGATTACACGGTCAGCAAAACACTAGAATTTAAAACACAGCATCTCTTGGATATAGCATCACAGCAACATCTGTGCTGGAGATCTGACATGATGGAATATTTCTGGGAGGAGAATCTACTTACCAGGATTTACTCCTGTGAGTGACCCAAACCTATTTATCCTAGGAAACCTCTCAATGGCAACTGTGGTGATGAACGATGGCACTGGATGGGGCTGATGATAGCCAAAAAGCTAACATTACCAAGTCATCATTCTTGTACAACATCAAGTGAACTGGCAGCTCTCAAAAGAGCATCTATTCCACTGTGAAGGACATCTAATGCCAGGCAATCTCCTGATTAATATGCTCAAGTCTGTTCATTCGCTATTGTTCGCACAGAGAAGTGTGTCATTAATAACCCTGAAGCACACAGTGATCCTAGCTTACATTAATGCATCTCTCCTTCCAAGATGCTCCTCACATATATATATAGAAAATTAAGATAGGAAATAATTCTTCCCTAGAGGTCAAGCTGAGGGAAAAATATAAACTCCTTTCTCCCTGCTCTACATGAGGCCAGTGCTACTTGAGGCAGCGGTGTGAAATGCAGCCATTAGAAGTTTGTGGAGGGCCTCAAAACATGCTCAGCACTCCTCTCTGGAGCCCTCTAGGCTCCTGTATCTGCTATCTCAGTTCAGAAGATTCTTTCCTGCTCAACCTTCAACAGGGTTTCAGAGGTGTCACTCAGCAACACGTGACTTGGAAGATCTCTCTTACTCGATATTAATGTTCTGCAAAATCTTGGGTGATATGCAAAAGTCACTATTTCTAAAATGAAGTCATACCAAACAAACAAAAACTGAGCTCACAGAATAAGCAAACAGAGAGAAAAGTGACAGAAAAAGGCAGTGACATAGTTATAAAGTGCATGGAGTAGACTATGAAAGTGTTTATAAAGCTAGTTTTGATGTGGACATCTTACTGCATGAGCAGCATGCACAGCCAGGCAAAGACAGGAAAGTGGGGCACTTGGTGGCTATGCTCTCAAGCACCTAGGTTCTCCTCAGATCTGTAACTGGGATCAGCTAGACGATTGAGAGCTAGACACCCCCACAGCTTTTTTTCCAAGTTCAACTTAATGGAATCAGCTT
>NW_010579182.1:54238-85615 GCF_000705375.1 Tinamus guttatus | reverse complement strand
TTCTCTAAAGTAAGTTTTACCCATTAGAACATCATCTTCACCATATTTTGTTTTGCCCTTTTTCTCCCTTTTTCTTCATCCCTCAGAAGTTCTGACCACAAGGCATGCAAGCACAGGCGAGGTGCTGGATACCAGGCCTTTCTCGGACTTGGCGTGGGCCCATCCGTCCAACAGCTTGCCAAGAGAAACCCGGCAGTCAGCTCCAAGCAGCTTCTCCAGCCAGAACATCAGATCTGGCAGGAGTCTGGGTGTCACCGGTTAGTGGTCATGTCCCTCACACATGCACTACTATTTCAGACCATGGTCACTTCTGCAACAAGAGGAAAGCCCTGCATTTTTACCATGCGGTCACTTGCCTTCCCTCTACGCCAAGGCTGCTTTACTACTTCTATGTTACTGCCTGTTACAACTGCTGCGCTTTGGCTGCCATGTAACAAGGCCTGCTACTGCCAATACTCCTCTTTCCTCTCTTCTTCCAGTGTGCACTGGAATTTCCCATATTGTCTTTCAGTAAATCATATCTTGGCCACGTACTCAGCTCTTACCCTCTTTACAAGTATACATTAAGTGCCTTCCACTTCCCCACAAATTATACCCTATTAATCTCTATATTCATGGTCACTGCTGCCCAAAGCAGATGGTATTCCAGGGGCAGTGCCACTGTGCTATACAGAAGGGCACTGTAGCTTTGCTGCTCCATAAGCTTTATATCCTTTTCTTTATGTACTTAAGGGTCTGTAAAACATTTAATTGGAACACAGGACAAACACCACTCACCGCTAGCACATACTGTATGCACGCTGTATGATGTATGTATATATGTATGATGGAATAATCATCAGTCATTTGACCTCCTGAGGCTAACAGAGAGCAGCTCAAAAATCACTACTGGGGTTCACTTACTACCACCCTAAGAGTAGGAGGCAGCTTCTGTTGTGGGTTGCTTGGTAAGATGGTTACATTACTAGCAGCAAAACAAAAATCACACGTCCAAAACACCAATCAGAAAAGCACAACCTGCATCCATTGCACACCAAAAGACAGCAGTCTAAAGACAAGCATTTTTTTGAGGGGAGTTGTTCGTTTTTTCCTCCTCCAGATGCTACTCTCTCAAAGTACCTCACTACATAAGTCAGAATACTATTAACAGGCTCTTTCCGCATACACTTGCGGAGGACAGAGGCTGTTCTCTATGGATTGCTGTGTACCTAAGTGTGTAACCTTCCCTGTTGTTCCGTGAGGAGGAAGAACACTACAGAGGCTCTGCTGCACCATGCTGGCAGGACACCTGCAAGTTTACAGACACTGTCTTCTATTGCAGTGTGTTTTGGACAAGGCTCATAAAATTGGGTCAGCTGTGAAAGTTTGGTGTAGAATTCCAAGGGTTGTATATTGAAAAGGATTGCAGTCAGGCCTTCAGACCATAAAAAGTCCTCCAGTGACTGGCTATTGCAGGCTGCATGCAGACAAGCACACGCCAACATGCTACTTAACCTCCAAGACATTCAAAAAGCAGATCGTTTAGCTGGCAACCAGGTGACTGCTGCGATTAGAAAGGCTCCAGAGGGGTTGGGCTGCAGATCTGAGGACATCAGCACTCATCACTTCTGGCTCTTCCTCTGTGGACTGGCTATTGGCCTTCATTCTAATTTTAAACCCAATGAGGAGGGTTATTTCTGCAACAACAGCTTCTATGAGAGGCCTGTAAAGGTTAGGCACTCAAACAATATTGACAAGCAAGAGCAGCTGAATACCACAAGTATTCCTTGCAAATTTTAGCCTAAATAAAGATAAAAAGAAAAACAAACTTTACCATGCAACTTTCATGAGACAGAATTATATGCTTCCCACAAAATGTAATTTCTTATAATTTATTATGAGAGAATAAAATTCGCCATGCATATGATACAATAGCTATGAATCAGCCAACAGGCACCTGTGTCTCAAGCATTCTAATGGAGTTTAAGCTGCAGGGGCAACAGCCACTTTTAAAGTGTTAATAGTATAAATTATTTCCAAAAAGCAACCCTCTAGCTTAATGACTGTCTGTCCAATTCATATGTCAAATTTTAGAAGCATTTTTACAGTAGAATGAAACAAGCATCAGTCAAAGTCTCTGCTGTCAAAATTATCAAAGCACTTTTTCCCTCAACCTCTCTAGGGAAGGCTTAGATATTAATTATCCACTAAGTAAACAAAGTTTAAACATAATATCCTCTTCAAACTACATAATTATAATAGCCTAGAAAGCTCGCATCCGTAAGCATCACAGACAGCGATGCCCTGTAACAATGCACACTGTTATTCTGACACTCTGCAGTACAAGTGAGCCACACAATTACACATTTCTGCCTCTTGCTGAAGTCAACATTTATTATTGTATTACTTTTGTGTAGTGAAAGACAGTAATTTTGAGCAGTGCTCTGCAGAGGGCAAGATAAATGCTCATCTTCCACTGAACAAAAGCTGTCACTGAAAGCTATTCCTCTTCACTGATCATTTTTAGCAATGAAGATAGGACAGAAAGAACAACTACCATCCAACCCCATGACTCTTATATTAAGAACAGCTGTAGACTATAGGCTTCAAGACTAATTAACAAGGAAGTTCAGCAGAGGGCAAATTTGCTTTTCAGATGATAGGGCACAACACCCATGAGATTCCACCGCATATTTGTCTGCAGATGTAGTCTTTAACAGAAACCAGCAACAGTTAACACTCAGCATCCTATTCTCTGTGTGTCTTTATAAACTCACTGTTCCCTGGTGTGGATTGTTAGATTCTTAGAACAGAAACTATATTTTTATTCTTTTTCATTAGCACCATATCCAAAGCCGAGGTGTTCTAATGCCTGACCCACGGTTTGGTTCATTATGAACAGTAATGAAATAATAAGAGTTGCACTACCTCTCTATTTTCATTACAGAAAAAAATAAATTTGTAAAAAGCTTATACCTCTAGGCTAAAACTCATTACAGTGAAGTCTTTCATGAATATTACTTTTCTCTGTGCTATAATATTGTTTTACAGTGTGGATGGTGAGGCTGATTATATAGCAAATTCAATCGTGCTATTATATTTTACATTGAATTCAGTGAGTAACAGCTGCCAGGGGCAGAGTAGTATTTAATATATGCTCCATTATTTGTCTATTCTATATAGCTTCTCTCTGAAAAGAAGGACCTTATACTTAGTGACTTTGCAACCTTCTCATTTGAAAGCCACACTATATAAATATATAAATAAGTCTAAAACAAAGGAGGATAAGGGAAGGTAAACGAGGAGTAGAAAAACAAACAAAACAATCTGACATTTACTTCCCTTACTTTAAGGAGCACGGAAGGGCCTTGCATTAGAGTCATTGAATAAGGAATAAAAGAAAAATAAATAAATAAAAAGCTACTTTTACTGTCTCCTCTGCTTACTAGCCCTGACAGGCCATTCCCCAAAATACAACCTGTATTTCTCTGTTCAGTGCTTATTTTCCCTGTTGTCAGTCATTCATGACTCATTATCGTCACTTGGATCATCCTCTTCCCTTCACCAATGTCATTGGGATTTCATTACAACCTTATTTCTACCTATATGCTTTCTCCCATAGATTTTCGGTTCAACTTTATACCTTCTGTTAATTAATAGCTGATATTCATTTCTTCAGAAATGAATTTTACATTTGTGGCCACAAACATTTCACTGGCTTGCCACAGAAAACTTTTACCACTAATCTTATAAAAAGGGGGTTAAAACCTTTAAAAGGGGGTTAGTTCCCTTTAAATTGTAATATCCCTAATTCGTTCTGTCTTAAAGCTGTAAGTAGGAGCTAAAGTTGGTATGATCTATATGCTAGCATGTTTTTCTGAGGTTATGAAGCTCTTCTCCACAGTCTCTCCAAGTAATATAATTAGTACCAATTAACAACTGATTAATCTCAAATAATCATCATTAGTTTTAGTATGAAAACTCACATTTTATTACCCATTTTCACACATCATTCTCATCTGTCAGAAAGACTAAGCTTTTGCATCTGAAGTCAATAAGCCCTGAGTGCTCCCCAGCTCCAGCAAGCAGTCTGGAGTTCAGGAACATATTCTGCACCATCCATGGCATCACCCATCCAGACGTGTCCCACTGGTGCCTTGTTCCACCCCCAAACTTCGGCACGAAGGCAATACATATTTCTGTTGGTTTCACTTTACTAAGTGCTATTGAGAGCAGAAAAATAAGATCACCTGTACTCTCTCAGGCTCCCAGGGTTGGCTTTCTTCCTCTAGGCAAATCTGTATGTACTGTGTGTACCTGACAGACCCAGTAAACACCAGCTACACACATGTTCGGATAACTCCAGCATCAGGAGTTGAGAGCCACTAACAAGCCATACTCCCTGTTCTCCTCTACAGGTATAGAGGAGATGCATTTTAAACATATATATTACAAGGGGTTAGAAAAAGTTTAAATCTCAGTGCTGTGTGCCTCCAGGGAAAAGTGTGGTTATTGTGGTTAAGTAATTCAACCAACTCACAGTCTTTTTAAGTTCTAGATCCATCAAAGGCTGCTATATTTACCTTTAGTAAATGATTCTATGATTTCCTTTCCAAATCAAAGCATCTAGCTGCGCCCAAAGACTTGTCAGTATTTCAAAAGCACCTGTGTCAAGAGAAGCCAAATTTACAGTAACTAACAATATTCTTTAAGTATTATAAGCTAATATTGTAATTATTAAGTTTATAAGCGGCAAGAAAGGAGAAACAAAAAAAACACACTTCAGTTGCAAAAAGAGTTATTTTCATGCTCTAGTGTACTTTAGGACTGGCTCTGCGACAGGCTGGGGCTGAAGCACAAGCCCCCAGTGCAGAGCGCAGCGGCAGCGCAGCACCGGGCGCGCTCGCCATGCGCAGGGCCGGAGTGTTGCATTTCATGCATTATTCACAGCTTGCTGCAGGCACTCAGCAAGGTCAGGACATACATACCCCCACCACGCAGTTATGGAAAAAGACGACATACAGGAGGAAAAAAGGCAACGAAGGCTGTGGGCTGCTCTGCTCCATAGGATTCCAAGGCATAGAGATTCAGATGCAATAGGGTTATCAATCAGGGGCTACTTACACACCAGATCAGCTTCAGAACATGCTCTGCTTATTTGTATCTTTCCTGCCTTTTAATACGTTTTCCCTCTCCACTGCCTCCTGGCACTCAAAGGCTCATCTTAACCCCAAGCTCTCTTTCCTCCTTCTCCAAGCAATTTAGATTTACACATGGTCTTTCCTGGGCTCATCAGAACATTTGCTGTTACATTCCCAACACAATTCCAATTTTCCCCTCCTAGTTTTTCCAAATCTCGCTTTCTGCAATGTTCAACACAAACATAACAGAAATATAAAGGCAAACTTTAATGTGGCAATAGAAACAAGTGAGAAAAGCAATTCAGATAAGGAAAAGGCATAGGGCTGCTTTTGCTTCATGATGAACGTGTGATGAGTGAAATTTTACAGAGCCTTACACTGCATCAATTCCTGTGGCACTGACTCAGAGAAAGTATATTAGTGCTGCACGATTTGTAGCAAGAGTAAGAGCTGAGACATTTCAGACCTTGGAGGAAGGTCTGCACAATTGTGGACACGTTGGTACGTACACATTTGACTTCAGTTCTGAAACAACTTTTTAATATAATTTGGTGATATTTTCATTAAAAAGGAGATCATTTGAAGCTTACTACCATCACAAAGTGTTCCCTTTAGATTGTTTCCAAGCACTTGCTAACTTAATTCTGTATAAATTAATTCTTAATTTATTCTGACTTCAAGAGATACAGCTTCCATTATTTTTTCCTAAATATTTCCTAATATTTCCTAAATATAGCAGTGATCTTCAGGGATTTCCTTCTTGTTTTCTTAAAATTTGATTTATTTATATATCAATATTCATATTTTCCTGACTAGCCTTACAGTGCTAGGGCTTCAGAAATCACCCCTGCTCACAGCATGTCCTGTGGAAATAATTCCCAAGGAATACACTGACTTCAATCTGTGAAGATTTTATTGACAGCCTTTAGTTTTCAGTCGTAATATTTTGTACCTTTTTTTATCCTGATATAATAATTTTAAAAGCTTTCATAGATATTCTAACTCATTTTTCCCCCCAATAGAACACTTTTTGAAACAGTGTATTCTAGATGCATGTATGAGAAAAGCTGATTATAATATATAATGTCATAAACTTTTACATACTCAACAGCTGGTTCTATTTTCTCCTTTTCTTCTCAGAGAGGAAGATCCACCCATGCAGAGGGATCCCACATAAGAGCCATGCATTATTCATATCATATTCAAAATTAGATCCACTGCAAGACAGACAAGAGGGGGAAAAAAATAAACCGAGACACGCCTAAAAATTGGCAATAAGATATTTCAAGAACCAAGCACCAAAATGAAGTTTGACCAAGCAATTTAATCTCAACGAGATCCCAAATATAAGAATCCAGCAAAAGGATAAAGCACGGATAAATAAGAGTTTCTTTAGATTGCAACTCTATTTTCACATGACCACCCCATGTTATTAGCCAGAAAAGTTTAATTTGGAAGGTGCAGTGGTATCAGAATACAACACAAGGTGATGTCAAAGTTTTACAAATTCAAGAGCTTAGTGTTTTTCAGGCTAACTATTTGCTGCTCAATATTCTAAAACCAGAACAGATTGTGTTGTCATGAGATTGGTAGAGATAGAGAAAATTCTGCCCTAAATTCTGTTATAGGGAGGTAGAAGTACCCTTACAAAAATAAGGAGGCTACCAGGTTAAATAATTTTTTAAGCTTTCTGAGACTTTTTGTTGTCCAAAAAATGATGTATACACCAATATTTTATTTCTGGGTAATAGGTATTTAAATAGAGGTGGAACACACCTCTCTAACATCTAAGTAATAACTTGCTTTCTGGGACTCAGCAAACAGATTCTCCAGCGCCTCTGCTTTCATCTCTTGGAAGACCACAGAAAACCCACCCACTTAGTCCAGGAGGCGACAGGATGAGAATTCCACAGCTCCTCCTGCAGCTCAGATTTATATTCTGTTAGCAACTCCCTTGTGATAACTTTGGAACAGCAAAGCAAGGAGGAAGTTTTTAACATTTAAGAATAAAAACTGATTTGGAATTTGTTCCAGATGTTTCCCTTCATTTCTGCTTTCTTACATTCCATATGCAGACACTGAAAGATGCAACCAAAATACTACCTAGAGCACAACAGCCAAAATATCAGTAAATGCACACTGATGGCTTGGTAACTCTGCTAGCTCTTATATACAAAGGCCTCTGACAAGTTGTCACAGAGCTTATATAGGAATGTTTTGGGTATTTTGTTTGTTTTTTATAATTTTAAAACCAAGCTCAAGAACCACTAAGCTTCTTTTGTAATTATGTAATTGAGGCTATCATTTTATAAATCCATAATTCACAAATATTAACAGCAACATTAAAAGAGAAATATTGTATTCTCTGTACGTTAGTGTAGAACATCAAAGGATCACTAAGGTAGGACTATACATATAGTCTCCAGCTGGCATGTAAGTATAAAACGAGCAAAGAGGTTTATTGTCAGAGCAAAGGACACAGACATTGTCCCAATGTTCTACCTCAGTGATTTTATTTTTGCTGTAACTAGTGATGTATATCTTCGTATTTCTTTATTGAACAGATGTTACAGCACTAAAGTGACAGTTGCGCACTGTACCATCTTGTGTCCTGAAGGGCTCACAGAATACAAATTTAGCGAGTGTTTCACTCTTTCATGCTCTCCTTTATCAAAAAAGTAGAAAATTCATCTTATACTTTTGTAAAATGACTGCTCTTGATAAAGAACTCGTAATGAAAAAATTCCCCCAAACTTTATGCCAAATGGGGAATTTTTTCATTACGAGTTCTTTATGTCAAATACAGAGCAAATACTTTCAAGAGTCTGGTGGATTACAGAGCTGTCTCCTCATGAATGGATATTCAAGCAAGAAGCCCACGACTTCTGGATACCCTTAGGGGAGGAGATGGGGGAAGATGTAAATAACTATGTTAAAGTTGCTGATGCATACAGAAGTTGTTTCTGCATTTAGTGCTCCCATCACTGTTGCTGATATTTTATTAACTTTGGAAATGCCTTTAGAAAAACATTTCGTCAGTTGTAAAGAAGCGTATACAGGAAATGATGAGCCTCAGTCTCCAGCAGCATGTTATTTTTCCAGACATGGGACTCCAGAATCATGGAGAATGCAAAAAAGATTGTTTGGTAAAGGCTACACGTATGACTGAAGTAAAGAACAAAAATGAGTTTAAAAAGAATACGTAGAAGCTTATTAGATTTGCATAGGCCTAATGAAGGACTAAGAGAAAGTAACAAAAATGGCACCAAACAGCCTTTACTCTCTCGATTTTCCATGAAGCCTCTGGAGAAGCCTCTCCTGCCACCTAGACAGGGAAAGAAGAAGTGCCCAGCTGTTCCTGCGAGCAGGCTCACCCACAGGCCAGCACGCCCAGAGCCACCCACGAGGCCACGAAGGCACCACCCTCACGTTGTTCAACTCGAGATTTCCGAGGCCACCACTGAGCACACGGCACCACACAGGATTATCATGCCCAAACACTGATCTCTGCTCTCTACAGTTTCCACTGCACTCCTAAGAAATCTTTAGTTCCAATCAAGTCAGCTTTTCTCTTCTGGAATTGCAGCTTCAGCCCAACTGGAAAGCTGAAGTTCTTCACTTACATAAAATAAAATGTTTTATAAAACATAAAAGAGTCCAGCACAGTTTACTGTAACTGGCTCTCCTAGGCTCAAACCATAGCAACATTTGCAAGTAAAGCAGCATTTAATGATGATTTTAAAATGCAGCAGTGACAGTATCACAATATTCTAAAATAACCAAGTATCGCTCACACATACACAAAAAATAATAGCTAGAAATAATATTAAATCATTAGTATTATTACTCCACCCATTAACACCCTAAGTTACTTGCTATTTTAAGGTGTTTAATACCTCATATTCCCCACCCACCCTATGATCTAGGGGAAGAAAGCTGCGATCTTAAGCAGCATTTCAAGTGTGCAGACTACTCCATTAACATGAGAGAGCCCTCAGAGGAAGCAGGGAAACATGGTACACCTCTCTCATTTTTTACATATATTTCTTTTTAATTAAATTGCTTCTCCTTGAAAACCCTCAGACTAGCACAAGGAAGTCTACAAGCAGAATATAACAATTATCCCTCTCATGCACCCCTCTCTTGCACTCTTGACAAGATGAAATTCATACCTTGATGCAGGAACCCTAGGGAAAAAAAGGGAATCCCATGGAGCAGGCTGCTTGGGAGCCTGCTGGTCAGCCCCACCTGTACCAGAGCTCCCTCTCAGGCAGGCAGCAAGGCCCTAGGTCCTGCCTTCTCACAGCAGTACTGGCACGATGCTCTTGGGACACATAGAAAGTTCTGGCCAGCACCACAAAGAGCCCATGACCATGACTGGGCATGACTGGAAACTAAGTGATTTTACCTGGCAACTGCCTACCAGGTGTTCTGAATTACATTTAAAAGAAATTGAGCACAGGTGAGAGAAAACACTCTAATTCCAGCGTAGCTGTATGGTTATTGAATCTTTGCGCTGGGTAAAGCAATAAGGGAATCTTTGGTTCTTTATACTTTAGTCTTTTTTTAAGCAGGTAGGCATTTTTTCTTTCTAAGCTAACATAAGCATTATTAAAAAATAATGCTTAAGCATTTGGGGAAGTGGCTATTCAAAGACAGTGCTGAAAAGCAGAGTGTGAGGTAGCCAGCCAAGGAACAGAAAGGTACCCAGTAATGATGGGGCAGCAAAAAAAGGAAAGCTGAAGGAGAAAAACAATATTCCACGGATCAGTCAGATACTGTACGGGGCCGAAGAGAAGGCAACACATTTGCTGTGATACAAAACTCGTGTTTGGGGGAGCCATCAAAGCTGTGTGCTTGATTTAGCAGTGCTTGAGCAAAAGATCTCTTAATTTGAAGGCAGCAGAGTTCAGGATGCTGTGTCTTTAAAGAAGCTTTCACTTGGATGCTCATGTGCAAGACTAAGCAGATAGAAAATGTCCTGCTGCTCCTTTGTGGAAGAGCCACT
This sequence comes from Tinamus guttatus, assembly GCF_000705375.1. The sequence goes on along the minus strand of NW_010579182.1, from coordinate 75,487 downwards.
TCCCCCCGCTGTCTTCCCCCTGCTGCTCCATGTACATTCTGACTAAGCAGCTGCTACTGAAAGGAAACCAAGCCTAAGAGTCCAAACAGTTACCAAGCCACCAAAGCACAACATGGTTAAGTAACGTAAGGCAGGCCAACTCCCTAGCATCTGCCAGTAGCTTGTACTTACTGCCTGGTAAGAGCCCTGCTTAGGAGACATAAGGAAAGAAAGAAGCAGTAGGAGAAACAATATAGAGAAAAGTAGAACATTAAAATAGTCATTAGACTGTTTTAGGCATAAGCATGCATTAGCAATGTTCAGAGGTAAAACAGACATCTTGGGCTGAATTCTTTTTTCTGTATCCACAAATACGTATTTGTTTCACAGGAGTCCCTTTCTGCATGAGTCCAAGCGTGACTTGTTTTGCTAACTACAAAATGGATACTAGAGCAAACAGGGGGCGAGGGGTGACAAAGACAAGACCAGCAACGACAACAGAGGGAACATGCCGAAGCCCAGCTTTGCCTACCTTGGTTCAGCTTCCCTACCTGAGGAGCTCCACAGCTTGATCACCTCAACTTCAGGGACTAAAACCAAGGGCCGGGGCCATCAGTGCCACCTACACAGCAGTGTTGTGTAGTGGCCGCTGACTCAGGCTCAGCTTCTTAGGTTGCACTGACTGCTTTACAAAAGTGGTGGTAATGATCTAATGCTTAAGAACTAACCCCTGGCAATAAGTATTGCTAATGAATGTCAGTCTAGTGTAATTGTGCTTTGAACTTGAAACCAGCCTCAAAACATTTGTTCAATCTCTTCTTCCTCACATTTAGTTGCAACTGAGCAGATAAGAGAAACACTGCTGCAAAAATCAATAGGGGAAATATTAATTTCACAAGCTTGGAAATAAACTTTTATCTCACCAAACATTACCAGTTGCATTTCTAGTGTTTAGAGGGAAAACACGGAGGTTTTTTTCCCAGCAGCTCTGTCAAGATGTCGCGTGTCAGCAGCAGTTCTTATCTTCTACGTGCACCTTTGGCATCCTGTGAATTTGTAATGGAGAACAGCAGTGTCTGCTCTGCGCTGGGACTCCCTGAGCCCAGAACCACAGCACCGTGTCCCACTGCAGCCTGTGCGCGGCCAGGCTCTGCTGGAAGGCCTGGCCCTTTCCAAGCAAATAACCTGCTCATCACTGCCAGTGTTTAAGTGTGTTCATTTAATCTCTAAAGGTCAGGGTAGGCCTGGAGGCTGCAGAGTGTCTGCTGCCTCCCACCAGCTTCCCTGCTGCTCATGCTGCATTTATGAGAGAAACATTATGTGCAACTACAGCTGGCTACAGAACCCATATTATGTATACAGTCAACACTTGACAAAAAAATGCCGAAGCTTTAATTTTAGATAAGTTTGCAAGGAAGTCCTCTCCTTAATGCCAGTAGAAGGTTCAGAAGTTTCCGCATTCTGCATTCCCTTGGAATGAGTGTGTGCTTTGGGAGCCGAGGAAAGGCTGGGAGTAAGAATGCACGTTTCCTTCCTCGGCAGGCAGGGCAGCAGCTGTAAAACAACAAAAGCCAAACTCAAGGGGCACAGGAACTGTGGTTGCAATTAAAATTGTACCCGAGTGGCAGAGGGAGCGAGTGAGCAGCACTGAGAGCCCAAGGATGCAGGAGGTCATCTTATATATAATTAATTTGTTAAGCTTCCACAACATTTCCCTGAAATGTGTTCTTGTCTTAAAGCCAGAAGGATGAAAAGCTGTCTTTTTGAGTGGTATTATGAGCACGTGCTCTGCATTTCATATTTCAGTAACAAATACAACAAGATTGTGGTGTTCCAAGTACACTTTGTGCCTTTTCAACATCTCCCCTGGTTTGCTTATTTTGCCATACGCAGGTGGCACATTGTTATCCACGGGAATGCTCAAGCACAGGTATCTAGCAGTACCAAGCACCACTTTTTTTTTTTTCCTGATCATCAACTAAAACTTGTCCAAGATGAGGCTTAAAATATAGAATTAGGTAACTCCCTAGTGCAGTGGAGTGTTAAACTATTTTGTATATTGAATAGTGAAAGGGAATCATCACTTATCATCATAGGCTTTATGCGGAACATTTGATAAATGTATTTGTTCCTGGGCTGCTTTGCCATTTTGTGTGACACGTTGCTGCCTTCTATCTCTCAACACTCTCCGAGAAAATAATAATTATCAAGATGCTATTTAAAAGTGGTATCAGAATCTTCAGCTTTGGGGCTGTAAAATGGGAGTACATGACAAATGTACTTTGGACTATTCAGATAAAAACTGCTTTAATCAGTGTAAAATGTTGAAAAGGATGAGGAGAAGGTTATAATATTTCCCTATATTCCTTATCTTCAAGGTCTGTATTCATCTATCATTCACTGCAACACAGTTCTCTGTTTAAAAATCTGATGATGCAACAGAGCCAGATTTTATTTCCAATTAGAGCATGTAGTTAAGCAAAGGAAGTTCAAGGGACACACCAACATGAACATTTTAAAAATAAACAATGTTTCCTTTGGTACAAGGTAAATTTTTCAAACACTTCAAGGAAACTAAAACTATACTTTGCTCATCAAGTGCAAAAAACAGTCTCTTTCAAACTTCAGTGGGGGAAAGACATTAAATTTTGCTATGCATTTTAAAGATGTGGAGCCACTCCCTCACTAAAGTGGCTTCCAAAAAGAAGGGAGGTCATTAAATGCTTTTACTAAGATGGCAAACGGTAAAACACATAGTTAACATAAATGATACTCCAGCTCAGAGGATTCTTCATCTGCATGCGGTATCAAAAAAAAAAAATCATTCTATAAATACAGTGGCATGATGAGGCCTCAGCGAATCCTGTGACTCCCACTGTCACTGGAAGACACATGAAATATCCAGTGCAGTTCCAGGTCAAGGTCTCCCAGTGACAGTGGGAGTAATGACTAAATGTTACCAGTTGACCTACATGCACCTTTTATTACCTTTTGGCACTGAGTTTAGGCTGAGCAAAGGTAACACTTAGTCAGGACTAACTTCTTTATTGGGTCTGTTTAATATAGAGCCATCCTGGTGAAAAGGAGGAAGAACTGAAATAAACAACCAAATATACTTAAAAGATTTAGGTCGAAGAGCTGTGATGAATATTCATCAAGGAGTGTTTATTCATGATAATAACACGTTTTTCTATTCTCGGCCTCTGTGATCTTTTGTTATGCAGAATGTGAAGTTACATAAGGCTTTTATGAAATCCTTACCAAGTAGCTATTTTCAGTACTCCTTATAATATTAGAAAGTTGGAGGTAGCATTTTTAAAAGGCCCTAGGAAAAAAAATAAAGCAACAGTTCTTAATTCCCTGGATAACAAAACCAAGTCAGTACATAGAATACTGTGCTTTACCAAATGTTAACAGTACCCCAAAGCTTGCTCATTTTTTTCAGTCCAGTCTTGAAATCTGTAACCAAGCTGCTCCTTCCTCTTCTCATGGCAACAGAAACATTCATTTTGTGAGCCATGGTTTCTGTTCTTGCAACAGTACAGGGAACTTTTCTCCAGCTGCCCATTCCTTCTGATAAGAGTAGGAACTTTACATGAGAAGTTCACTTCAACAGTCACCTAACTGAACTAAGAATTGAACTCTAATAAAGCAGTCTGACCTCTTACCAGATTGAGTGCGACTTCTTTCAACCAGACTCTTCATGGCCTTGCCTTTACCTGGCATTCCCTCACCCCAGATCTAGCACAGGCACTGTGCTTGTTCAGCAGCGTCAGGGTTGCTGAACCAGAGAGGAACGTGGCAAGTAATGGAAAGGGTGAAAGATGGACTGGTTTAGATAGGTTTCTACTGCTTACAGAGCTACAGGACAGCTGTTGCAGGAGTCTTGTGCTCTCCTGTGAGCAATGAGAAGTCTCAGACATAAATGAATCCTCTGTGACTGCTGAGCATCTCAACTAAGAACCCTTTCAAGACTGGTAACATTAGCTTCTAGAAATATTTTTTTTGAAAACATCTGAGAAAACACAAGTGGGTAAAAGTACCTATTTGCAAGCTGCATAATGAAAGGATGAGGATCAACAGGAAAGCCGTGAATAATAAGGCCACAGAGTGAACAGTATAGATTCATATGCACCAAGCATGAGCAATCCTATATCTAGAATTCACAGAAAACATGTCAGGCTGAGGAGAGAAACTAGTTATTCCAGAATGCAGGGACTTTGAAAAGAATTTGAGGTTCATGATGGACAATCAACTGTACAACCCAAAATACTCCGGGCCAGAAGGGTTAGTACAGCTCCAGGATCTTAAAACATGGGACAGGCAGTTCTTGTTTCTCTAGCGCAGGCAGTAGGCCCTGGACACATGTATTTATGTCAAGAGATCTGTAGAGGGAAGCTGAGAATTTAAAAACAAGGCTTCTATCTCTAAAAAGGACCAGTTCAAAATGGTAGTTTTTCATACCGATTTTGATTTCATAGAGGTCTATGAATTTAGGAATTATTTCTCAGAGGGTTTATTCTGTAGAGGATGAAGAAAGATCTGCATTCAGAATTGATTCTGGTATGTATTTTCTGTTAATCACTACTGTAGAGGAAGGTATCATCTTGCAGCGCGCAAAACCCTGCAGTACAAACTGCAAAAGGGCACACAAGTGAAGGAATAAAAATGCTTCATCAAGCAGAAAGATTTAAAAGCTTAACAAGTAGCTAATGGCAATCATTCCTGGATTTTTTAAATGCAAGGTCAAATCTAAATTCAGCCTTTCATGTTTTTCATAGTCTAGTCCTGGTTCTCTAGGAATGCAAAACAGGGTGCCCAGTTCTACTTTCATTAATATCCATCACGGGTCTGACTGTTTTTTGATGTTGTTCTGCCCCATTTGCAGGCTCGTTGCCAAATTCCAGGGGATTTGTTTCTCCTCTTCGCACCGAAATGGCAGAATTCTGTCCTCACCATCCTCCCTGTCCAGCACAGGGCAGAGCTGGCAGCTTCTGCCCATTCAGGCTCCACGCTCTTGAAGCACGCTCCAGCTGTGATCTTTGAGCTTTCCTACTGCACTTGAATAGTTAAAAAGAGTTGGTTCAGGGCACATGGCATGTGTTTTTGAGTCCTTTTAACCTAGTCCTAACCTGTGCCACATCTGTAACTGTGGGCACTGGACTTGATAGGACTAGAAGGGAGGACTTCTTGGCCTATGTTCCTGTGAACTAGAACAGACTGATAAAAATAGTGCCATGTGCTTTTATCCCATTCTTTTCTATTGTTTTCTTTTGTGGTACACCTCTTCATTTCCTCCCTTTAATGGCTAAAACTCTTTTAATGATTGTTAATGATGACCAGGTAAAGGCAGAAATTTGAAACAAAGGTTTAAAAGTTTAAAACAACACATGAAGACATGAGATACTATATAAATGGAAATTGCTATCATTTGGAGAAATTATGGGTAAATTCAAGATGCGTTAAAATACCTACTTTTATAGGTACAGCATCTTCTCCTAGCAAGACAAACTTTCATTTAAAGTGAAGCAATATGGATAAAGTTTAAGCAAGTCCGATACTGTTAAAGGAAGCTAAAATTAGCAAAAATAAGTCTTTGGTGTATGCAAGGGGATTTACCATTCAGCGAACAGTTTCAGGCAGCCATTAAGACCTATTAAGTATGGGCATACACAGAGCCTAGCATAGAAAAAGGAATAGCCTAGCATAGCTAGCATAGAAAAACCATAGAACTATGGTTTGTGAATAATCTTATTAATTTATAGGCCTGGATGAATATTACACTCAGACATAGGAAAACAAAGCCTTTGGCCTGCAGCTATTCCACATCTCTCAACACGCAGTCACTCATATTGCTCACCAAATTTTGCTTCTCAGACGATTAAGCAGGAGGAATAAATGTTCTAAACCTCTACGGAATTCTTTCTCATTTTAGAGAAATACAAATATGGCATACATGGTAATAAAATTCAAGAAAAGAACAGAAAGCAATCAGGAATTCATTAATAAAGACATTGCAAAGACGCGCTCTGCAAAAAGCGCTCTGGTCACCAAGACAACAGAAGAAAGGACTGCAAAATCCATGGCAGGAATGAATAGACGTTTTCAGAAGTCACTGCAGCTCTCCTCCTCATCATGAAAGGGTGAGCAAGTGTTAAACTCATTTCAATATTAGTAAAATAAGAGTTGCAGCACCTAAATCAACAGAAATATAATCTGGAATAGTTACAAAACCTACTTATATTTATATGTCCATATATTTTTAACTGCATTCAAATCTGGCAGACTGAAATCAATATTTAAATTATATATGCAATACATCTCTTGTATAAGCTAAATGATCAATGTAAAATCAAATATACATTGAAATCATGAGCAACATTCAAGCATAAAGAAAACAAGAACAGAATGCCATTAATTAAAGAGAAAAAAACATTTTCATAGGGCTTATCCACAGAATTTACAAGCTTAAAGACAACTGCCTTGCCATGGATACTGTAGTTGGGAAGTCTGGTATATTCCATGTCCTCTTTAGACTGAGTGCCTCCCTGCCCTGCCTTAAGATGTGCAGAAGTGCTAATTCCCACAGCTGCAGCGGGACTTAATGGGAATTAATGGGAGTCACACTTAAAGCATACTAAGTTATGATATAAGAACACTCAGAAAATAAGATTCTAGACATTCAAGACAGTCAATGCATTTTTTTTTTACTTTCATATTTCTGTATTCTCATTTTAACTAGTGGTGCCCAATCTGCACACTCTGAACATTAATGTATTTTTAAACCAGTCATAATTTAGCTATGAATGTTATTTAAAGGCTTATAAATGAATTACTAATGAAAACATGCTATGTTTAAGCAGTGTAAGTGTACTGATTCAGGGAAAAAGAGATGTTAGAAATATATGTAATGCTCACTGACTACTGTCCCCTCTGCACTCTGAGCAAGGAATGTGCTCTGCCACGGAGTAAAGGTGCATGGTGGGGAGCTAGCCCATATAATCCTATAGTTTTGCTTATGCTGCTTTAATTAAGTTGGCCAAGTATCAATACTGACATTTCCCAACTTCTGAATACTAAATTGCTGCAGCCTTAATCTTCTTTTAATGGAATTTTTGAGTGTAATGCCTACACACATCACTCATGAGTCTCTTCAAAAAAAAAAAAACCACTAGCAGCAGCTCCAAGAAAGGTGCTCTTCCCCTCCCTCTCTGATACTCAGAGTACACATCTCCACTTACAGCCTCTAGCATTTCTCATGCTATATTACCATTTTCAGGAGTAACGTGTCCAAGAAGATATTGGCAATAGAAATGATGATTTGGAACAGTGAATGACAAGCAACACAGAACTGTGCTGGATTAGAAAATGAGGCACACACTTGTGCAAGATATCATGCTTCTGGAGGGACTTGAAATTTTTTCATCTATTAAAATTGTAGAAATAAAAATTCAATGAATTATGCATTTCTGAATGTGTCATAGAGGCAATGAATCAATGCCTTTTTGCTTTTCATTAATTATTATGCAACAGTGAATTCGGATATCCAGTTAGAAATATTACAAGCAGGAGTTCAAAGGACTGTGTATTTCATTTCACAATCTGGCCTAAACAAAAAATATAATTTTTATCAGGCAATTTCCCCCAGGAGAAATTTGCCACCACCATCTACCAACAGACATTACTCCAGGCAAACATCCTCCATGGAGAAAGTGGTCTAAGACAGCAAAAAAGCAGAAGTAAAGAGCAAAACAATTGTACAGTAGAGATGCTTTTAATAATATGGCATTAGTTCTTCCATGTAAGACTGAATTAGCACAAATTTAAAGAGGTCTTAGAGATTCAACCACACACTTTATCAGGATCATCAAAAATGAAAGTAAAAAAAGGAAATGGTAGCAGGGCAATTTTTTTTAAATTTTTTATTTTTAAAAAGGAGGTGGAATTTTTAAAATGACTACATGTTCAGGCCAATACTTTCACCAGAGCTGGATTTCAAACTGAACTATCCTACAGAAACCAAACTAACAAATAAACTGTATTACACTGTATTGCATAAATTCCATAAAATCATATTTGTAGAATTAATGGGTTTTGGCATTTGCTCACATTTATTTAAATTAATGACAGCCTGTTATTTGCTTCTTGGCACCTTTCAGGGACCTGTTAAGCATAACTGAGATCAATCTAATAATTAAGAAAAAGAAAAAAAAACATAAAAGGCACTTTCAACACCCCAAAAATGCACCTGCAGCCATTGGGCAGAGAGCTCTTGCTCATTGCCTTAATTTTGGATCACAAAGACAACAAAACAGCTTTAAATAAAAATAAAAAAATAAAATAAAAAAATCAAGCAAAGTAGAATCGATGGTAATTTGCATAGAATCTCAGTATTTCATAGTGTATTTCATCAATGGATACTCAGAGAAGAGAGGACAAATGCACTAGCCAATTTTAGGGACTTTAATTAGATACACAAGTTATCAGGCTAGCTTCCAAGATCCCTATATATATTTATCCACTCCAGAGAAAAAGGCTCCCACCGAGAAGGATGTAAAGAAATCAAGTTTAGCAGAAATCATTATTCCTTGGGCTGATTTCTGCAAGTTTGCTACTAATACAAACCAACTTCCAATTCCCTGCTAAAGAAGCTCTAATTCAATTCAAAATCTGGATTCCTTAAATTGATATTTATACTAAATTGTCCCCTGAAATCCCGTGCAGGCTGCGCTCTCTATCAGAAGGTTTTACCTGTTGCACAGCTGGTCTGCTCAGGGTAGGCCTAGGAATTGGTATCATCTTAACTGCCGGTACTATAAGGTCTATTTTGTGGGCTACTGTTATCAAATTGGTAACAATAGGTAACCCAAAATACAGGAAAGTTAATATCAATTATTTCATCATTTTATGCAACATAAAATATATTGCTTTAAAGTAAATGATCATTCTCTTCCTTATTTCAAATTCCTGAGAATGTTTGGTCAGCAACGTTTGGTAATTACTATCATATCTTATTTCAAATTCCTGAGAATGTTTGGCAACGTTTGGTAATTACTATCATACTACATTCTCATTGTATGTGCACTTACACCTATACCTTGCAAACAAGCAGAACATTTACCCTTTTTTTAAAGTGAATATGATTCTTTGTGAAATTATATTTAAATCACTTTTGACCTTCTTAAAAATTTACCTTAGTGTTTTCTGCTATCTGGATCTTAGCTTAGTCTTGTACTTTGCAGAGTGGTTTTATGAACATAACTTTGTTTAATTTCTCCAATAAGTTCCTTCTTTGCCTCCAAACTCCTCTTTTTTTTTTCAGCTCAAGATTTAGGGATGAATAGAGCAACTTGATTGTATTTAAATAATGCTTGTATAAAACACTGTTAATGTTTGTTGAAGTATGACAAAGGGGATTTTGTGAATAATGAAGTTACTCAATTAAAAATAAGTTAATGCACTGGATTAGCAGGGTGCTGGAAAAAAGACTGAAGCAGTTACCTGGCAATTGATCAAGGAGTCTTGTCTTCAAGAACAATACTAGTCCCAAAATAGCTCATCAATCTGAAAGGCAGATTACTAAAGCTGTTGTGGGAGCTTTATTTTTTACAGGAATATTGAATTAGTAAGAAATAATACAAGAGGGGAGTTCAATTATTCTGAATAGAAGCATTTGCAAACCTAGCCTCTCAGGGCAGGTATGATTATGTAGGTCACATATCTGAAGTGCCTTTTATGCATATTTCATTAAAATCCTCTCTTTTCATGAATGATAGTCAACAATAAGCCCTCTTTTGATAGTATTCTCTCTATGGAGCCCTGTATGAAGGATATTTCCTTGGTGGTTATGGAGCTTTAAGATGAGCAGTCAATAAATACAGAGCCATATTTGTCTTATTTTTAGATTATCCTTTTCACATAATAATAATAAAGAATCTCTTTTGTTGCTCACTTTCTCCAATCCCCAACCATCATTTTGAACACACAGCAATTAGACACTGGGCAGAATTCCGAGTCTGGCTGTACTGCTGGAGAGCTCCTGGCAAACGGACAAGAACACATTTTTATGTTCATCCAAACAAGGATATTTTTATTCTGAGTTCACATGTAAGGTTTTCAATGAAATTTTACAAATGCAACAGAAACTGTGTAGTGATAATGAAGTTATTGTACAAAGACATTTAATTTTCTTTGTTTGCACCCACTTTTGCTGTTTTAGTGCTTCTCTGCTTTAACTTTTGACTTGATTTTTTTTGTCATTAAAAAAAGTTCTCCCATCATTTATATGCATTAAGTGTTCTTGGTGAAAAATGTGTATCATCTTTTTATCACTGTTGTCATCTTTTCTTAGCTGTAAGGCTCTTTTTCCCTTACAAGAAATGGTGGAAATCTGTGGTTCACTAAGCAGCACAAAATCTGATTACAATAAATTTAAATGGCCAGTAGCTTTTTAAGATTAAAAAGAAAATGGCCAAGTTTAATGAACTTTTAATAGACTCGTAACAATTGCACAGTTTGCACAGTGCAAGACTAATGGGTTTATCAGCTATTGCCATGCTTAATTCGAGCAAGCATTATAAAACATGCGCTCTCAGCTTAGGAAATGATGTGTATAAATTCCTGGATTGTCTAACACTTTCTCCTAGTGAATTAAACTGAACTTCATTGCGTGTCTTCAGATCTGAAGGTCTACAGATTGACTGCTGTGCTACGTTGTCTACTTAGAGCGCTAAATAATTGCTTATAATATTTAAGTTTAGGAAAAATACAACCCGGATATTCCTACACTCATGCTTTCATACACACTCAAATCTAGGTATATATAAAAATAAAGGCAAAACTCCGTTCTCGTTAAATATAAGGAAATTATTTCTATCACATTTTGTGATATGTCTGAGCTGCTATCCTTTTGCATTTGAAATATTTGGTGGAGGTTCTGTATTCCAAACATAAAATAATCCCAAAATTAATTTCCTAGCTGGTTCTGTAGCTGAGCTAAACTACAACAACCATGGCAATTTTAGTGTAATGTTAGCACATCAGTTTTGTTCTTCCCTGAACACTTGCTCAAGGAAAAAGTAGCTAAAAAAATTAACCTTATATTTTCAACAAACATGACAGGGCTTTGGTTGGCATGAAGGTGCCAAGCTGCCCTAACCTGGACATGAAGGGCAAAGCCTCCCACCAAGGCTAGGGCAGGACTGGAGCTAACAAAAGAGCCCAGACACGCACTAAATCCAGAGGAGAAGGGGTGAAACCTGCGCTGCTGGTGTGAGATACTTCCCTGGCTAGGGGACTGCTGTTGCACATCCCGTGCCTGGAGCACAAGAACTTGCTGCCCCTATCACTGCTCCCCGCGCTTCTACTTCCCCACGCTGCCAAATACTGCCCGGCCAGAGAGGAGGAAGAAGAAATGTTCTTTACTTATTCCTTAAACCAAAATCCAGCAAATGCATCTTCATATCTCTACAAGCACGTGCCAAAATTTTCCCAATCCTTTCCTATATCCATGGGATTAGTTCCCAAGCAATAGGTGACACATCTTCCAAAGGAGACCAGCTCTCTCCCACAAGAGTATGTCGAGTAGGACTTATGGTAGGGTCTGATATAACCAAGTTATATTAGATTTACCAGCTTCTCTTAGAACATTTTTTCTATGGGAATTCATATTACCCAGGAGACCCTGCATCAGCACAGCCATGTAGTGGTTCATGTACAACAGACTTGGAATAGGGAAGAAAACTGAACAACTTCAAGGCTACAAGGGATTCATCAGCTAAAGATTTGCTCCCCCAGGGCCATGCAGCAGCTACAAAGGAGTGAGTAAAAACATGAATTTTCCCACATCCGCCAATGAAAAGAACTTAACGCTGTAAGTGTAAGTGTGAGGATAGCTTTTATGCTCAGCTTTCCCATTTTACTTGTGATAAGCTTGTTTATACTTAGTTTTCGCATATTCTCTGTATTTAGGGTATTTAATCTGGCATAGAAATTACTCACAGTCTGCCCAAGACAACACACCACACTTGAGGAGCAGAGAAAATTGGAACACTGAGCTTCCATTTAATCTCTTATTTAATTTGTAATGATCTCGACCACTGCAACTCAGAGCAGTGCTATAGCAATATATAAAATCATAAAAAAAAAAAAAGAGTGCAGAAAGCATGTCTGCGACATCAGCAAGACTGTGCCTGACCTTGCAAACACATCAACTGTCACTGCATACAGTGTGGGCAGCTCATCACAGAGCTCATGGGAAACAGTTTTTCTGTTTCCCCTTGAACAGGGGAAATAAAACAGACCATGCACCCCACTGCTCATCACTAGCTACAGCATTGCATTCATCTTCAAAATGCTCCACCTCAGTCTCTCATTGCTCCCAAGTGACTTGCTCCACAGCTGCTGCCTTGAAAACAGACAAAACAGCATTAAATGTTATTTGCACAAATGGAAAACTAGGAGGTAAACTCTTCTCAGCTTGACAATGGTGACAAAAACGTAAGAATTGAGTAGATTTTACATTGTCCAAAGTTAAACATGAGTAAATTGTATCTAGCTGTACTTATTCCTTGCTACACTTTTCCTAGGAAACTTTTCAGACAGGTCAACTCTACATGCGTAAGAGTCTGCAATTTAAAGTTCTGAATAATGAACAGCAAAAATTTATGTAAGTACTTTAATATCTTCCCTTTTTAGCCTGGATAGATAACTGTGCCATCTTTACAAATGTTTACTTTCATATGCAAGCTCCTTAAGAAAGCACCTACTGCTTATTTCTGATTTTTGTCTTAAACGAATTCCTTTGATCCTGCTTTGATCTTCTTGTTTTAGTCAGTCTCCCAGAGTATGAAACTCAAATCACATGAAAATCCTGAGCATGGTTTTAAAAGCTATCAATTAATCCCTGAGAAGAAAAGAGAATGTTAAAAAAACTTTTAAGATTTTTGTAGAGGTTTGAAAGAGGATAGTCTCAAATATTTTTTTTAATTTTTAGAGTAGTGTCAATGTATTACTCTCAGATAATTTGCTACATCTATTTAGGTAAAACATCTTGACTTGAAGACCAAATAATAAAATCAATAGCCTGTAGTTCAGCATTTTCAACCACAAGCAAAAATCCTGTCCGTTTTATTTAAGTGAAGATGGTTCTTTGTGAAATCACATTTTAGTATATAGGTAACAAACATACTCCTACAGAATCCAACCGAACTAGGCTACAATGCCCATAATCTAACCTAGTCAGGCTACTGTTTCAGGTCACAAACTCCAACTGAAGGTTTTCCTCTCCGGAAAAAGTCTGATAAAAGATTTAAGAACCTGCCTCTTTCAAAGTATCCTCACCTCTTCCAAGGACACGCAACACCATATGCATAAGAGACACCTTGGACATTCATTTCCAAGTACAGGTACGCTGATCATCTAGGTAGCAAGTCCAAGAGCACTGGGAGGCGTCAGGCCTTCCCAGCGAGGGCAGTGTTGCTGTGGGCCTGCTCTCTGTACCACAAGACTTTTTCTCCCCCAGAGCCAGTATGAATATAGATTTCTTTGACACCTCCATCTCTCTCTCAAGTTGAAGGCCATAGACTGATAAAGGATAAAACTGTTATTCCAGCAGTCCTATGAAAAATTTTCCCTGGAAAATTAATTTCAAATATTTAATATTCTATTTAACTTAAGCCTCATACTGTAGCAAGAACAGTCCTTTACATGTTCCCTGGGAAATGAAAAAAAAGGTATCTGCTCAACTAATAATTCAGGCTATTTATCTTAAATCCTGTCATCCTTATCAGAAGTTTACTTCTCCAGTGCCTTTGTGTTCCTTCTCTGTCATTTCTAACATCCAGATATTAAATTAAACCAATATATGCTCATAGCAAATTTTTAATAATGCACACAGAATTCAGTGACTTTTCAAATAAATAACTCACAATTCATAGTTCTGTCCGATCAGAAGTTTTCATCCTTTTTTATATTACATTTTATTACATAAAAAGTATGAAATGTTTATGTCCAAAACCAACTATATATAATTTATATAGTTTGGGCCCTTTCTATATTTGCATACAGTATTTCAAAGTGCTCAATACAGTGGCTCTAGACAGCACCAATAACCTATAATTTCATTGTATACATCCACTAATGGAATCAAACTGGAAGTTTACAGTGATCCCAATTCTTGGTTTACCTGGATGAAAGAATTAGCGAAAACCATAAACTTGCTTTAAGACATTCTAGTCTCTAAAGTAATTGTTTTTCTATCTTCATACCACTCCTCAGAGAGTTAATGTCATATTAATATTTGGAGCTGTGGTTTTACGTATGGTGTTTACTTTGTAAGAAGCTCAAATATGAGAAAGCAAGTGTTTGCCTTATTATTTCAATACACATAAAAGTATTTTTCTGACACATATAAATGAAAAATAGAAGCTATTACATGAACAAAGCTCTCTCTTCTCTCCAGTCTTCTTTTAGGAGTTTATAAACTAATATACATGAATTAAGGCAGGAACACAAATATATGTGCTGTCTTCTCTAAATCCTGTCAAAGTTTGTAAGTTAAAGTTTGCTTTTGACTATTACAGAGAATCCACCTGCAGTTCATACTGCATTTTAACTGCAGAAAGCAGTTAGTTGGGCAAAACATTACATCCTATGTCACAGAAGGTCTTAATGGATAGGTGTGGAAGGGAGCCTTATGTTAAAGAGCTCTAGTCTGATCAAAACTTTTCAGAGCTCTTATTTAAAGAGCAAATTGCAATTACACCACACTTATTCTGGCAATATTCAAAAACTGGCCAAAGCCAAAGCATGCCAGTCCTACCGAACAGCTGCTTAATCGCAGCATACTTTTTTTTTTTTTTTTTTTTTTTTTTGCATTTCCAACACTGAGGTCTTGGATTGCAAGTGGTTTTAGTGTTCAAGTGGTTTGCCATGTTGGCTTTCTTCCAACACTGTTGTATACTAGAAATGAAGTGATATAATTACACAATTAATTTCTACCTGCTGTGACAGTACCTCATCTGCATAAGGTTGATTTGATACATTAGCACACAGAAGCTTCCAGCATGACTGTTCTTAAAGACAGAGAAATTAATTACTTTGCTAGTCAATATGCCATGGCAGCTTCAAGTACATAAACTATGAACTCTTCATGTCTGTATCGTGTGAGTGTTCACATAACTTTAAAGGTTTTGTTGAACATACCTTAGTTCCAGGCATCCAGCAGGCTCAAAGCCAAAGCTTCAGCAGAGTCTTTAAGAAAGTGTCCTTTTTGATCTTAAGTGTGTGGGTCTAGCAAACCTAAGATACTACAGATTCCCTCACAGAACTAGAGCAAAGTGTTTACTTGGCTTATGAGATGGCACATGAATGAAGCGATGGGTAGCATATTTCTTGAAGGCTGCACACAGCTTTTCTTTCAGGGAGAGGAACACAAATCCCCTGCTAACATATTCAGCAGATGGCTGCATGTATGTTAACTGTCTGGGTATTTGCTCATACCACACTGACAACCTGCTGTGTTTCCCCAGCTTATGATAAAAAAACAGCAGTACTCTATAAACTGAAGCTACTGTCACCTGCAGGCCAGGAAAGAGGACTGACTTTTTAATATGAAAAATCTTGACATTGTTTTTACAAAGGCCACTGCTGAAAACAAGGGAAGCTTATCAAAACCCCACATATTTTTTTCTTCTGATTTGCAGTAAAACCACAAAATAGAAAATTGAGTAATTTCTACAAAACTGCTCCTGTAAATGACAATATACGTCAAATTGGTCCAAAATTTTGAAATCCACACTAATGAGAAATATAGTGCCTGGCTTTGCTCACAAATGCTAAAGGATAAAATTATTGGCTCCTGGTTCCTGAATCGGTAGAAGAGCCAAGGCAGTTGTGTAGATGTCCATTGTTTTCACATTTGTGGCTTGCTTCATACAGGAGTATAGAGTAATGCAGGCTGGAAGGTTTGACTGCAGTCAAACCTCCTCAAAGCAAGGACAGCTATGTTAACAGGTTAGTCAGAGGAACTGTCAGAGTCAGAGGTTTTCAATCTGGCACTGAAAACCTCCAAGGATGGAGACAGTGTACTTAATCTGGGAAACCTGTTCTATGGCTTTACTCTCCTAACTGTGTCAAAGATTCTCCATGTGTCATGAAACATGATGTTTTTATAGCTTCTACATTTCCTGAAAATCAGATGCTATAGGTCTGATTCACTTTTCAGATACAATATTTGTAAAACAGTGATGCCTTTCAAATATACTAGCAAAATTACTTGCAAGGAAAGATGAAACCTTTACTTCTGAATGAAATAATTAGCTATTCTCTCTAGAATTTAGAAATGGGATGATACTTACAGAAAATTCAGGAAAATCTCTATGAATTTTGTCTAATAGGTTCTATGTATATTTTGACAAAGTTTCACAAAGTTATGAACAAGTGGAATGCACGGAATCATTTCAGTTGTCCCTTTGTTGCCACTGTGCAAGAGAACAGGCCTAAAACCAAAATACATACAGAAGCAACTCTCTGCTGGGGATAATACTAACAAATGGAACACGACTACAACAAATAAAATGATCACATGGCCCACAGAGTAGCTGTATTTTTATATTCTAATGAGAGAATCAAATGACAGTGTGTTGTGGAAAGCTGAATTTGCTGCGCTATTAAGTCTATCCAGAGCAACTCTTAGTGAGCACAGCTCTACTGCTCCAGATTTACATGGAGCCAATTTGGAGGTTTCTTCACTGTGTTACTGTATAATCAGACAATATCCTCACTGATACCTGCCAGGACACATCAAGTTGCTTTAAAAAAATCCATCTTTTAGACATAAAAACTGCCTATTTTAAGACCTATTTTAAGCACTGCTCATCCTTCTCTTCCTAACTTTCATTTTTTAAAAGCTGCCTCCCTACTTAAACCAGTTTCAAAGAAAACACTGATGCTTACCTTTCACAACTACAATCCTGCATCAGCATTCAAAATCTAACACTACAGAAACACCAGGGCATGCCAGTAAGCATGAGCCTGGATGCTTTTTTTCACATTAATTATGCACTAACAAACAGGTAGAACTAAAATATCAAATGTGTGCCAGCTAACAAGAAATTCTCAGAACACAGGATGTGTTTGGAGCTTCCAACCTGCATACTCTCTGTCTACATGGAACAGAACCACAAACACTGCAGCAGAACCACAAAGAGCACCATGTTCTTTAAAACCAAAATATTTAAAAGTAAAATGATGAACAATGCTATTACAATACTGCAAAAACAAAAGAGCTGAAGAGGAGTGTAAGTCCTATGCAGACTTTTCTTTCTCCAGTCTAGCAGATATTTTTTCACTGAAAACAGTTACAACATATACCGATTACTCCTATGAGGGAAATCAGTTCTGAGGAATTGGACAGCACAGAAATTTCATCAGAATGTTTGCACCTGAGTTTATGTTTGTGACCTAATCTCTCTTTTAAAGACTTGTGTCCCTAAATGATTGTGATAGAGGTTGCAACTTTTAACTGAACTCTTATTAGTGAGTCCTTCTTACTACTCTTATTATTTTGAGAGACAATCCTGTGGGAAGCTGAGCCCCCAAACTCCCCCATGATCAACTGTTGCAGATACTCAGGTCTTTTCACTTCCCACAAAGACACATCATGCTGTTACACAGGAATATTGCAGTCAATAGATATTCATATATATGTTATGAGTCACAGTTGAGTTTGGCATACATATAAAGGCTTGGAGAATAAAAATTACTATTAAAATACATTCATAATTGTGTCATCTTATGTCATATAGCCCTGAATTTGCTATTCAGGGCAGTATATATTTGTAAAGTACTTTCTGTTCTGAATTAGAAAAAATATTTAATATTAAAACATTATTCAGATTCAGACATTAGCTGGAAAATTAATTTCCAGATCATCAGCTATGTAGCTCAGCTTTAACAGTAACTTGACAAGTTGCAAGTTCTATATTTTAAGAGGTAATGTTCAATTTTAAACGATAGAAAATGAATATTTTAGTGCTTAAAAATTATATTATTCATATTGAGCAGCGGTACCATCTTTATTTTCAAGATCTGTCATCCAAACCATTCCATTAAATAACTGACTGGACTTTAGTATCCACACTAGAATCTGGAAATAAAACACTTTTCACCCCTAGTTCTCTAGGTTTCACTTATTTTCTGTATGTGTTCAATTTTAAGAATATCTGCAAGAGTCCGTAAAGAATAAACTCACCTTTCTTATGATGTCTCTGAAATCTTTATGTTAAGATTGTCTTTAAGTTATAGGGTATTTTAACAATAAAAGTCCCATGTAACCAATAATACACTTCAATTCCATTCTGAGAGACTATGTGGTCCATATTGGAGGGAAAATACCAAAAAGTTTGTGTTAGAAGAGTTCCATGACCAACTAAGAAAAGCATTTTTTTTTTTAATACTTAAATACAACTGATTTGAAAATCTGAAACGACCAGAGTCACGTAGTGCTCTAAAGATGATATTAAGTGTTAAAATGACAGATAGAGGAAATTTTTAGTGATTTTACTATTTCTGAAGAATAAATAAGAGTCTAAAAAGCATTAATTATATTCATCAGGGGAAAAAAAAATGAACTGAATCACTTTGTGAGAATATTTGCTAATATTCACATTAGCTTTAAATCATTTTGCATTTCCATAGGGTATAAGTTCTTTTAGTACTTCATCTGAATTCTAAATATCTGGGAATACTTTACCTAGACAGTTTCTTCACAAATTAAAATCACCATATTTATTACCACCATAAAACATAAAATTTATTTCACTCCAAAAAGAAAACCTGGTCAGTCTCATCCTGAGAGAAATTCAGAATTTGAAAATAGACCACTCTAGGAAGAATTGGCATCCTTGACCTAGGAACATCATGCCAATGCTATGCCATCTTTTCAGACATGTGAACAGAAAAGTTTCTGTTCCAGTTATCTCTCAGCAATGATCTTGTATCTTGAAGACCAAAGATGTCAGGTTAGAGAGCTAAGGCATGAACGTATGTTCATTCATATGTTCTAGCTACCCTTTTTTTTCTTTTTTAAGAAAAAAGATGGCATCTATGAGATCTAGATATGGCATCTAAAAATCCAAGACACCTGTGGGTCTCTCTGTGCTAGATGTGGAAAAATACACAGAAGAAATGGAGACCCACAGAACTTCATATCTAAACAAAACAGAAAAACAAAGTGCCAAATGTGAAACTAAGAAATTTTACCATGCAAAGCTGAATAATTCATTTATACCTCATGAAATGACTAGTTTGGCTTATTAATTTCCCCAAATCAGACTCCTTTCACTCCCTTCTGATCTAATCCTGAGAAAAAGGGAGCTTCTCTTTAACTCATCTCTTATAACCACAACTTCCCAAAAAAAAAAAAAAATGGATACAGGCAAATACAGGCAAACAATCTACCTACTTACCACTGCTACTGCGTGCGCACAAGAACTCTGCTGTTCCAGCTCGTTGCAGCTTCCTTCTTTCTTTCCTTCTTTCTTTTCCCAGGGAAAATGAAAAAGTAGGCATCAGCAAATCCTTAAAGAGAAAACAAAGGCAATCTTGTTGGTCTGTCCCTGTTTTGTTAAGATTAGCACTTCTTTTTACCCCTTCTTCCTTCCCTTTCAGCAGGTTTAGGTGCAGTCCATGAGATCCTTACTCAAGCGCTGACTGGCCTACGCACCTGGGCTTGCAGCAGTGAGAAAGGGCTTTTCCTTCCATGCACTAAAAACTATCCTCACAGCTTCCAGGCACAGAGCCACAGTATCCTTCCCTCCTCCTTTCCAGACTAGAAATGATAAGGATTAGATGGCCAGCAAGCTTGCTGCCAATTCAGGACAGTATGAAGCTTCTCAGAGGGGAAAACTAGTAGAAGAGATTACTAAGAAATTCAAGAAGGGAATAAAGTGTGAAAGACTGTAAGTGTTTGGGGTTAGTGACCATCCTTTAAAAAAAAATCCTAACTAAGCAGCTGTTCTCAGTCCACACATCCACACAAACATCCACCTTGCATAACCCGTGGCTTCAGCACCAGTCAGGGTTAAGGTAGGCTGTTGTTTTCCCAGTACAGTCTATACACAAACCAGAGGCAACTGAAACTCGCAGTACATCACACTGTAGAAGGAAAATGCGGAATGGGACCGTGTACAAATGAGAAACTCTACAGCTCTTTATTCCCCACCAGCCTCACTGTTTGCCGCCACATTAGAAATATGCCAATCCCCACAAAATATGATCATAAAGTTCAAATTTTCCTTCTGAGTGTTTAAACTACACTTGGGTTAGTTTTAAGGTGCCTGTTTGGGGGGACTTGCTACCACTGAATATAGGAATTCTACGTTTGAATAAAAGTTAGTGATTCTCATGCAGCCTTCTGGGGCTCTTTTAAATGTAATAGCAAATGTTGCTAGGCTCAAGATTGTTCCTCTACAATTGCAACTGTGGAGAGGGCTGTGAGGATGGAATGAAGAAATGCTTCTTGGTCCTCAGCTATGCAGGACAAAGCAGGCGGGAGATTCACCTTTTCTGATACCAGCTAGGCTCTAGTCTCTAACCAAACTCTATATTTTCAAACATTTAATAGGACAGACCTCACTGACTGGCATTAAAATCAATGAAACCAATGAGCTCCACAAGTAATTACTGCAGAACAGCCCTTAAGAAAACAAAGAAATGCAAAGTACCCAAACCACGGGCATGGGATTTTGCTGCAAGACCCGGCTAACAGGCGAAGGCATCAGCCTTGCGTCTCCACTCAGTCCTTTAGCGGGAACCTCTCCCTAGGTCAAACTGAGCTCGCGGTCAGTTAGTGCCCAGCTCCAGCACAGGCACGTCCCAGCCTATCTGAGCGCTGATGAAACAGCAAACCTTTGATTAATCTAAACGTAATTCGGGTCAGGAGAGGGAAAATACTCGAAGTTGAACGTACTTTCCCTGTGCGTGACTTACACTTGGGCCACGCTCAGCTGGAGGCTGCTGGTAGAGCCCTGCGCGAGGCCAGGTACCACCCCGGGCTGTATCGCCCCGTCTGCAGCCGTCAGAGACACCACGAGCTGCCATTTGCAACACTGGAAACACCAAGAGTGCGGGAAGGGGCGCGCGCGCGCGCAGCCAACGGCCGTAACGGTCCCCACGGCGGCCGCTAACGGTCGGCGGCAGCAGTGACGTCACATCCTCCGCCGCGGCCGGGGCGGAGCGGGGCGGCCCGGGCAGCGCCGCCCGCCCTCG
>NW_010579182.1:27482-54184 GCF_000705375.1 Tinamus guttatus | reverse complement strand
AGGCCGAGCCGGGCTGCGCAGCGGCTGCCAGGGCCATTTTAGTGGTGCCCTTCAGGTACCGCAGGGAGCAGCTGGTGTGACAGCTCCTGGTGCATAGAGGAATTAGTCATACGAATTAATCATGTCTTGGAAGAATAAAAAATGCATTTCCAACGAGACGGAAAGGACGTTCTTCACAAATACCAAGCTGGAACTTAAAAAGCAACGCGGTGGTCGCCTCGTTCGCAGCAGCGGGTGATGTACGAGTAATAAATTATGTGACCGGTGAATTCTCTCCTGTGCTCGTACAGAGGGGCTATTGAAGGCGCCGGCCGCGGGCGCGCACGGAGCGCTGCACCCGCGTGCAGGCAGCGCCTGGCCTGGCACCACGGGCTCCCGCCCGCGCCTTTCCTGGCCCGTTTGCTTGTTTTCCCTCTGGCGTTGACCTTAGTGAGATCTGTTGGAGCCGAAGGGAGCGCCTGAAAGGAGGAAGCCAGATGTGCATTGCTGTGTCTACACGGAGAAGAGAAAAGCAGTGAGCTCTGGCTGGCAGCGTTTCCTTTTAGTTCAGGTGTCAGATGTGCCCCAAAATAACAGTGGGAAAAAACTCTACTGTATGTGTCTCGTACTGGCCAGCACTGAAAAGCAGGAGGGAAATGGCATAAATTAACTTCTCAGACTTTGCTTCTAGGCTTTGGCTTTTTTTTTCTTTTCTTTTTTTTTTTCTTTTTTTGTGGCTATGGTATACTGTTCTAAGGGTATAAAAATGGTCTTTCCTCGTTGTATGTGACATCACTTATTTTACTATCACTATAATGACAGTAACATGTTCACTGCAGGCTGTTTTGACTCAGTGAAGGGATCTTGGGCTGTAAAGCTCTATAGCTGGAAAGCTGAAAGATCAAGTGGTGACTCAGGTCCTTGGTTAAGATCCTGCACCAGGTTAAGTGCAGAAGAAGATGCCATACGGCAGATGATCATGAGTTTTTAGGGTATGAAAACAAGATTTCACATCTCTGTAGTACATGATAGATGGAAAATGTACACAGGTGTCTTCAGCAAATAACTGCAAGCTGTGATTGGCAGTAGTGTTCGGTTATTTAGGTTACCTTGTGCTAAATGGAAACATACTAATTTCTTGCCTTGCAGGTTGTGAAATGGCTGTATCACAGGAGAGGTGGGATAGGAGACAAGGCAATGGGATTTTTTTTTCTTTTCTAGAAAGAACTGTGCAATATGCTGAGGACTCTCCTCGACAGGGACCAACCCAGTAGCTTATCAAAATAAATCACACTAGACATTGCAGAGTAAAGGCATCCTATTCATGGCCTGGTTAAGTAATATCTGATTTATTTTACTGATCAATTACTTTAAAACAATGCCTACAAATAAACATTCGGTTTAGTGACAGGTCATCACTGCCCCTAGGGCTACTGTGCACATGCACTGTTATTATGACAGGGCTTCTATGTTAAATTTACTAGGTTGTGTGATTGTAAAGTGTTTAAGTAGCGCCATCTTATGGTAAGATATATTATCAAGAATATGTATTTTTTTTCTTAAATTTCTGACACATTAAAATTTTATTTCAATTATACATATAAATATGACTTATTTCAATTTACTGTCTGTGCTGCTGTACTTTTTTTTCCTCTTGCTAACCTGATACAGAATCTTGACTGCCTTTGGAAATTCTTTTTTAACAAGTGAAGACAGCTGACTAGAGGTTTTGGGTTTTTTTTTGCTTGTTTGTTTAATACTTACAGTGTTAATTGCAGAATATCTATTTAAAAATATTTAAAGGTCATACCTGTGCACTAGATTTAATTTTGTTCCGTATTTATATAGAAAAAAATACATTATCATGAAAATTATATTTTACTGTGTTTCAGTGAAGTTTTCAGTAGAGTGATTAGCTATTCAGCTGGAAACCAGCTCCAGGGAAAGGACTTGAAATATGAAGTCTTTACTTTCTCCTACACTGAAATGCAGTACCTTGAAGAAACTATTAAATATTAAGATATTCATAAGAGTTGCTGCTAGATGGCATCTCTGTGCTGCTTTGCTACAAGCTGTGAGTTTTCTGTAGTGACCTTCACAGTATGTAACGTGGACTCTGTTTTTAATAGGGATCCCTTCCACAAGCCCTCGTTTGATCCCTACAACTAAATAAGCCCTGCAGAATAACGGGGCAAGGCTTCGGGGGTGGTGGAGTGCTGATCCACATAAACAACAAGCACAGCAGCTTCTAAACGCTGCCTTCTCTTTGCATGGTGCCTTTTAAGGCTGGCTTTGAAAATTAGGATGGATTTCATCAAATACGTACAGTTTTCAGTACAGTTCTGTGAATTTTATGCCTTAAACACAGTGGCTTGATATCCTAGATGTGATGGATTTGTATTCTTTGAAATTTGATTTAAAGAAATTTTCAAATGGAAAAACTTACAAGTCCCTAACAGGAGATATGCACAGCACCATTAAGAGTAGTTACAGAAACTAATTGTTATTTATATTCTCAAAAAATATTTCAAGCAATGAATATTAACATTAAAAAAGGAAAGAAAACTGGAAACCATTTAGCTACTTTCGAGTGCATACTTAATCTTCCATTTTGACTTTATGAGTGACTACGTTCCTACGTCTCAAAAAGCTACTAAGTTATCTTTGCACATGATCAGACTACACAACCAGCCCCTAAAAATTTTTCTTTTGCCCTAAGACTTCCAGAACTTGATGGTAGGAAATGGCTGTATTCAGGCTACTTTATAGTACAAGTTAATTCATCCCTTTCGTGAGATTTTTATAACAAGGATATTACGTACAAACAAGGTTAACATTTTCATTGGGAATAATGACTTGTAGTATTGTAAGACTCGAAAAAAAATGCAGTGAAACTGAGTGAAAGCTCAATAGCCACTTGGAAATTAATTCACCCTGTTTTCTACATTATCAGTAGTTAGTTGATATGAAAACCTTGTATTAATTATTTAGCCTGCGGGACTTAAGAATGCTCTAAATCATTAACTGCTGAACGTGATCATCTGCTTGGTGTCTGGTCTCATTTGTGAGCAAAATGATTCAAACCCAGTGGAGAGCAGCCCAGGTCTGTCCCCGCTCCCAGCTGGAATTCTGCCTGCATTTCCATTTCTCCAGCAGCTTCAGGGAGCGGGTAGGACCCAGAGCCGGTTACTGATGCTGCCACAGCTCTCTGCAGGGGTTAACATGCTGCCTTATTGCCTTGTCGTCCCCTAAGAGGTGACTGAAACACCAAGATACTTAATGTATTTCCTCTTCATCCACACACAATAAAACACCTTCGCCATACCGTATATAAAATCCCAGGAAGACCTTTTCTGTTTCACTTTGAGTAACATTTTTGAGGATGTTGGAAGAGACTAGAAGACTATGTGCGTGGGAATGGCTTTTCCCAGGGCATGATGAAGCTGGGAGGCGAGGCCTTTGAGGGGCAGGTGTGAGCACGGAGCCAGGATCCTGGGGCAAGGAGAAAACCAGCCTTACTTATAGAATTGAGCAGAAAAATTCACAATTTTTCTTTTGACACTACACACCATAAACATATAAGAAAGAACTAACTGGGGAGTTCCAGATTGTGTGTGTTATTCAAATGTTCTTACGCCAAGACGTGTGACACAAGCACATGCACATCACCTCTATGCACATCACACGTTCCCTCTCGCAATTTAGACTCTTAGTCCCCCAAGCTACTAAAAAGCAGAAGTACAGCAGCAGTACCTATTACCCTTACTGGTATTTTCAGTGCTCTACATTTAGAAAAATATTCAGGAATTAAACATTTTTATGCATTTCAAGATTTCTGAAAGAAGACTACCGAGTTCGAATTATACTTATTTAATGTAAGGATATAGTGGAGACTACATCACATATGGCCAACTAATAAATGTGCAACATGGTGGACCTGCAGAACAGAACACCTCAGACCAGTTCAGAACAGAACAATTCACCTGATCTGACCTCATTTTTAAAAAGAGGGTCTTTCACAAAAACCAACAACTCCAGAACTGTCCCCCCTTCGGCTTCTTTCCTGGATTTTTTTTTTCCCCTAAAACAAAACAATCCTTGTGCCTTCACAGGAAGATTTCTTAGGAACTGTCAAAGTACACAGCATTGATCTTCATGTACTTAGCCTTGGCATTAATCATAGGAATTTTTTAAAAAAGAAGAAAAAAGATATCTTAGCCATTGAGTCAGCTGGGTAACTTTCCTAACACCAGACAGAAATGTGTTTATAGAGGATACAACTTCTCTTACTTAAATACTAAATGATCTTGACCACAGAAGGCAGGTTTTTCTGTTACCATGCTTGCACTGTAACATATTGAATATCAACCCAAATTCTTAAAAAATTATGTTCCCCAGCAATCTCCCTCAAATGAACTGCTAGTTGCCCCAGGTCCAGCATCATCCCCTGTCCTTGGCTGGCTGTTCTCCTTTGCATGACTCATCACACCTTTCGCTGGCCATTTTAATGCACTAAATCCACAGAAAAGCACCCTGCTGTTGTTGGCATACGGTCTCCTTTTTGCCTAGTCCCAGCTTCTTGAGCCATTCTACAGATAGCTGGGAGGGGGCTTGTAGGTCAATACATGATACTTATTCTGTTTGGACACAGGCACAAATTTGTAAAATATCCAGTGACTATGGAATGAGAGTTTGGCAGGGAAATTTTTAAAGTCTTTACACACAAGACCTCACTTCTCCACCATAACTTATGTAGTCAATAACTTACTTTTTATTTGCCTTAGCATTCTTGCCCTCTAATTTTAATACCAGAGGTCTTTTCAGGATCTTAGTGTGCTATGAATTACCATATGGGTGATGGTGTGAAAAATTTAGACCCAGGAACAGATACATGCACTCTCATTTTTCAGAAAAAGTGTACAACAAGCTTAAGTTTATAATAAGGTATCAAATTAATCTTATTTGGTGTCATAACAGGCACTTGCCTGAAATAAATACAGAGATGCATGCCAGAAGAGTAATAAATGACAGCTTTCCAAAGCAGAAAGCTGGGAACTTCTCATATTTTCTAAGTAATTCATACTTGGAGACATCAACTACAATACTGAGCTTGGTGCCTTATTACAGAGAAGTCGGATAAACTCAGACATCATATCCCACAAAGCTATAACTTTATTAAATATGAAAACCCAGTAATATTAGATAAGGTAGAAATTATTCTATCAATAACATTATGTAAATTATGAAAAATGAATGACAGACTGATGGTTAACAATCAGAAGTTCAGTTGCCAAGTTCTGAAATTGCACAAATTGTACTCAAACTCTCAATAATTTGAGAACTTTTTTGGTATTCATAGAAACAATTTCTACAAAATAGATTTGAGTCTGAAATTTACATCTGCCACCTCAGCCTTGCCGGGGAATTATTTTAAAATATGAGTTTCATTGCTTAAAGGGTGTTCAAAATTGTGATTGATTGCTTGATGGTACAATTTCATTTCCCATGGGACCAAATAATTTAATAGATTATTTTCTTTTGAATTATCCTTCCTAATATACTGCTGATTTGCTTTTTTAAATCAGCAGCTATTCTTCAGATTCACAAAAGCCTTGTTCAAGATGATGGGTACGGTATTATATTTACTTGATTCAGTCTGGACATGAGTTTTTATTCTGATTGCAGGAATGGATTTACCACACAGGGGTAAGAGGCTCCCCGCTAGTCTCAGTGCATTCCCAGATGTGTTCCGTGGCTCTGGCTTCCCAATCTGTTGCACTGCTGCTTCAGCACAAAAGAATAGTGAAATCAGCCTGCAGCCCTCGGAGCTTAAGAATACACTATTCCTGCTATGCTTGCAAGGGCATATATCCACATCCTGGAACTGTTACTCTGATCAGGGTCAGTTAACTAAGATGATTCATGACAGGCATTGCAAAGAATTAAAAAAAAAAAAAGGAAAAAAATGAAAAGTACTCAAAGGTATCTGCTTCTTTATATATCAGTTGCTTTAGGAAAGCTGTATTTTAATGCAAGTCTGCTCCTACAAAGCATTGACTGTAGCAGAAGAAACTGATTATTAACATAGCTACAACCATCAGTATAAATATGAACTTAAGAAATGTCTTAAAACATCTACGTCATTTTTTTCAATTAAAAAAACAGATCCAGTCATACACAGTTCACATTTGGAGATCAGGCGCTTCAGTTCAGAACCCGGGTGTTTTCTGCCCACCTCATCTCTGAATATCAGAACATCTAAAAACCAGCAACATCCTCTTGAGAAGAGAAAATCTATTGCAAGTGAACAGACTGTGCTGCAGCGATGGCTTCTAATGGGAATAAGAATGGGAATAAGGATGGCAAGACGAGGAGTTAGCAGAATTGACTGCACACTTTAGTGCACCAAAAATAAGAAAGAATTGGCCTAGGAAGGGAAGATAACAGGAAACCCAAATGATACGCAGCATGAAACCAGAAGAATTATACTGGGAACACACTGGAAACACTGAAAACTTAAGTATTTAGAAAAAAAATACGTGATAATATCTTGATGCTTACTTGTCTTTCATAAGGGTACTCACCTATTAATAAAAGAGCATTTCAAAACTATGACTAATGCTATCCAAGTACAATGAGATTAGGACTTAGTTCACTAAAATGCAGTTTTCCTGAGGAGCAGAGGTTAGAGCCCCTTGGCTCTGCCTCCGTCTGCCTTCCATCGAGGACAAAAGCGGAAAACCTCAGAAGAAAAGGCAGTGGCCACAGGAGGAAAGCTCGGCTCCTTTCCCACGTGCACCATCGGTCCCGCACTGGGATCCACTACCAGGGCTGTGACACCGAGAAAGAGAGCAGGCCAGTGCCCAGGAAAGATCAGCCCTCAAAGGACCAGCACTTCTGTGCAAGGTGCCCGAAAAGGATGATGAAAAGGGACTTAACGTCTTGGTTTCCTCATGCAGTGCCCTTGGTAGATAAGAGCAAAACCAGGAAAAATATCTTCCAGAAATACTCATTCCAAGCTTTGAATAAATGTAGCTTTAAAATATTTGCACCCCTTTTGTAAGTAGGAAAATTTGATGACAGAAGTGAATGGTAGGATGAACACTGTAAAACATTTTTGAAAATGAGTGTATAATTTTACCTTGCACTTGCAGAAGATAAATGTCTATTCATTTAGGTAGTACCAGTATATTGTAAGATTTACTAGTCCAATCAAAGCTGCTCAAACTTTGGCCTTCAGATGTGTGAATTCTTCATAAATAGCTACAGATCAGGAACCATTTATAGCAATGTTTCTAAAAATAGAAGTCTGCTTTGACTGCAGACTGATTCTAGTAAAAGACAAAGCTGATTTTGTTAAACTGTGTAGATCAAATTATCTGCTTAATCTTCCTTCTGAGTACAGGGCAGTCTATTTAACTATGTTAGCAATGGGGCTCTCAGTACCTCTCAGAAGAATATGAGTAATCCACTGCATTACACTACTACACTTTTGTTCCTCACTGTTCTCACACTCGGCTTAAGTCCCTACTGCAGCTGGTTTTTTTTTCTATATATATAACAAAAACACCCACACGTTAAATTCAAGTGGATGTGGAATCAGATAGGCCTCTTTATGCCTCTTTCTGCTCCATTAAGTGGGTCGAAATCAAAAATCCTGAGTATTGGTTAAGTAACACTCACAAAGCAAAGTCTGGTTTACTGATTACTGGGGAGGGGAAATCTGTGCTAAAAAAAAAGAGTTATTCCATACAATAAGGACAAGCCAGAGAGAAAGCAGGGAAGGATTCTCTGCCTCCTGGAGCAGATTCAAACAGGCAAAATAAAGGGATTAGTCATGGGAGCCTTGCAGAAAATAGCAAGCAACATTCAATATTGGAGAGCACTCAATATTAGAGAGTAAAGGAGGAGTAAAGGACTAAGAGAAGATTATTTTTCCTTCAAAGTATGAGGAGCGTATGAGAAAGCAAACAAAGCAAGGAATAAGCTACTGTATTTTGAGATAAAATCCTACGCGATACTAATTACAGCTGTTCCTAAGTTCTGTCTCCTTAAGCTATTCCTAAGTTCTGTCCTCCTTAAGCAGTCATCAATCTCAGGCAATTTAAAAAAAAAAAGAAAGAAATGAAAAAAGCTCTTTCCTAGCTACTTTATATTATTACGCGCACAATCATTTACTAGATTTTTAAGTTATTTATATCTTTAAATAATGCCCACAGTTGCATAAATGCATTTTCAAGGACAAGTGCAAAAAACAGCTGCTTGGATTTTAAAACAGTTTCTCCGTTTTATTTGCCTTTTTTCTGCTGTAAACATATAAATTTTTGAAAGATGGATAGATGTCTATAAACTTAAACAGCAAGATGGATGTGTATGAATAGAAAGAAACAAAGTCTTAGTGGTTGTCATCATAAATGAAAATACCAAAAATATTTTAAACTGAAAAGGTATTTTCTATGCTGCTACAAAGATGGGAAATAGTATTTCCTTACTCTTAATATTTTCTTATATTCTAGTCATATTGTACTAAGACTTAAAGAAATAATCACAGAAGGCTGAGGTTGGAAGGGACCTCTAGAGATCATCTAGTCCAACCCCCTGCTCAAGCAGGGATAATAATATGGATAATATTGACCTATTTCACCAATATTTAAAAAGAAAAAAAAGTAATCTGTACTTTAATTTCCTTCACTATTCATGAACATAATAGATTTTCAGTAGCATTGATGTAAGTATAATTTCTAAGTTACAATCTTGAGTGTTTGCAGAAACACATATTCTTAAATGCAGTGAGGTGTTTAACCAGAAATACTTAACCAGCAATAAGCACATGCGACTAATCTGGCCAGCCAGAATTAACCATGTCAGCCGGAACATGAGACGCTTTCAGGGATGGATAAAGCTCTAATAAAATAAAGCTCTAACACTGACACTACAGCTTCCGCCAGACGAAGACACGTCAGGTTGATGGCAGTTACTTTGTAGTTAGACAATGAAACCACATCAGATTTTTTTTTTTTTTTTTGCAAACAGCCTGGCAACCTCCAAGAGGCACTTTGCACGACTTCATGAGACTTAACAGCATTTTAGCAACACAAAAATGTTACTAAAGCTTCTCCATGTAATGGCCATGTTCATCTGTGAAAAAAAAATCATGCTGTAGGCCGACTATAAATAAATAATTAGGAACGGATACAGCATATGGGTTTGCTTTGAACTCTGCTATTCAGTAAATCTTTCATCATGTTCCTGGGAGCTGCCCTGTCGTTCTCTTCTCCTTCTGCCCGTCACTTCTCCTCTAGATGAAATCATACAGAAGGCAGAAGAAGCAACCACTCACTTGGGGTTGGGAGGGAGTAAGCAGAGTAAACAACATGACTATTGTTTTAGGGTCCACAAGGGATGCGGAAATAAAAGTTCCCATGCCGTAAAATCCCTTATTCTGTAGCCAAAATAGGGATGTTTGTGAGTAAAATTAGTTTGAGGCACAATTATTAGCTCACCTAAGGCAACGTTTCTGCTGAAGGATCAATATAAATGCAAACGGTAACTGCACTGCAGCAGTTAGAGAGCAAAGGCTTAGAATTGATTTATGACCGAAAAGCATCAGATAGGCATCTGATCCTAAAGGATCCCTACCCAGGGGAGGCAGAGGCCTGAGCTGCTGTATGGTTTTTATTTATTCATGCTGCGAAGTTATACAGACTTTGTATCAGAAAAATAGAAACATCCTCCACTCAAAGAATGTCCCTGGGGGAAAAAATGCTCTTATTTTCCTATTTCAGAACACTTTGACTTGTACAGCCTGGGGAAAAAAAAAAAAACCCACCTTTTGGAAAGTTTCTCAAACTTTAGATTTCTTAGATTTTTATGTTCTGCCATTTCCAAAGATTCAAGAAAGGAAAAATAAAAAATAAAGCAACTGATGCTGAGAACTGTAAAATCAATGTATGAGCTACAGGAAAAAGAAAACGAGAATAATAGTTAATCCCTGTACAGGACAGAATGATCATGGCCTAAGTGGAGGATCCGGCCAGTGCAGACAGCCGGGATGCTCGGGCATTTCCATGAAGCAGGGCAGAACTGCCCCGAGGAAGCCTGGACCCCTCTCCTGTCCCCGGGCATTGCTAGGAATATCCAGGACCAAGGTTACATCCACAAAGTAGGAGCTGGTCCCACTCTAATGCTAAAGAGTGAAACTCCCACCTGCCGTCTCGCTTCTGCTGGAGAAGCTTTTAACAGAGGAAGTCACACTGCTATTGACTCCCTGCTCCTCATTAGCTAAATAAAACCGCCACGTAAATATTTTATTGTGGTGAGCCGTCGATATTGAAATAAAACAGCATACTCCAGCAAACACTTACTATTGCAGGAATAATAGTCCGTTATTGCAGGTAACTTGGAGCTGACCAATACGTATAAAAAAGCTTCCCTGCAGACAGAACTGTTGGGGCTTGGCGAGGACACATCCCCCTGAGCCTGCCCAGTCTGTTTGGCTGCTGAACAGCTGAGCCACGGCAGCGTCCAGGGAACAAAGCTCGGCCTGCCGCAAGCCGACCCCAACGAGGCGCCCTCCGAAGCGCTGCCACCTCCCGAGCCACCTCCCGGCTACCTCAGGCACAGCCGGGTTCTGGGCTTCCTCACACGGTACCTGAACCGGTGTGATCCACTGCTGCCTAACGCTCCGTGACACCACTGAACGTGACCGTAAGGCAATCTCAGAGCTGCGTTTCCTACACAGGAAACTCTATGGAGCTACACTGATTTATACCAGCTGGGGATTTTGTCCATCATTTTTCTATTAGTTACATGCAGATACTGTTTCATTATCTCTTATATCAGGAGTGAGAATCTACAAATAACAACGCTGCTAGTTTAGATTCCTTGAGAGTTTTTTCTCATCTCTATGGTTCAGGATTTATGAGAACAGTGCAATAGCAGGGTGTGAAAATAGATTAATACGTGGGGGGTTTTTTCCCCTCAAACCCGGTGAGGGACAACACAATTTCTCTTAATGTGCAGGTTGCAATAAAATACATTTGGTGAACAGACAATGTAGACCAAAATCCTCGATCCTTAATCAATCGAGTGGAATAAGAATTTATGTACTTATCTGTATATAAGAAGTGTTTCATGTTATAAATACATGACCACCTCTATCATTTTCAAATGATGAGATTACCTGTTGTCACCTAGTGTTTGGTGTATTTGTTGTACCCTATTGTAGAAACAAAGTGCATTTAGTTGACGTGTAGTATCAGACAAGCACACACATTCTGCACACACCAGGCAATAGCATATAGGCAGGACAGTCATCCAAAGGATATGTAAGATATCCATAATAATCCACCCTGCAGCTTAGTGGTGAAATTTTCACCGCAGCAGTACTCAAGCACCATACACAACTCTGCAAGTTCTGCCTCTGTTGCAGTCACAGTGTTACAGAAATCTGACTGTAGCTTCACACCCATCACAGGAACACACCGCTCCTATTGCATGGGAAGTTACAGGCTCTTAGCACTCGTTATTTTTTCTGGACTATCAGTTAATGGTGTTAAAATACTATGAGATCCTTTAAGTCTCTATCTAAATTAAAATCATTATCAAAGAAAAATAAAAGAGTAATTTGAAAGCATAAGAAAATGAAATAATAGGAGTTCAATGAGACTCGTTAAGGATATAAGTACTTAGGGCCCTTCTGTGAATTCAAATTTGGTTGAAGAAAGAACTGAGAGAGAGACTGGAGAGCCTAGTTTACTCATGTGGAGCAGTTTTGCAGAATCTAGAAAGGGCTCATAGAATCATTAAGGTTGGAAGGGACCTCTAGAGGTCATCTAGCCCAACCCCCCTGCACACGCAGGGTCACCTAGAGCACGTGGCACAGGACTGCGTCCAAGCGGGTTTGGAAGATCTCCAGAGAAGGAGACTCCACAACCTCTCTGGGCAGCCTGTTCCAGTGCTCTGGCACCCTCAGTGTCAATAATTTTTTCCTTAAGTTCCTGTGGAACTTTTGGTGTCTCAGTTTGTGGCCATTACCTCAGGTGCTCTCAGTATGCTCTGAGTACTCGGTACTAGGTACTCGGGTGCTCTGAGGTGCTTCCAAGGAGAGCACCCAACATGGGGCTGTTGGGACAGCTTCCACATCTGTAGATTTTCTACAGAAAACCCTTACTTGTAAAATTACTTTACCCTTTACTGCCTGAACCTGAAAAGAGAAAATTGCAGTATAATTATTTGCCAAGTGACACAAATTGGTCTCTTGCCCTTAATAAAAATTTTGTTCCAAACCCTTCAAGCTTTTCCGGTATGTAGGATCCAATTCATCACCAGATGATGCAAAAGCATTCTTCTTCTGTTTATAAGATTAAATACTTGATAGATCTTACATAAATTATGCCCCAAGGATACAATTTTTCATGAGCATTAGATTGTTCTGCTATTACGTGAACAGCAAAGAAAATAATGCTTCCTCTCTTCCTCCTAGAGATATTAATTACTGTTAAAACGCAAGCAAGAATTTACTGTTCCTGTTCGACCGCCTCATTTGCTGCCCTGGGCGGGGAAGGGGCAAAGCTCTGTGCAGGGACTCAGCTCTGCTCCTTCTGTCCAGGACACTGCGTTGGCCGCGCTGCGGAAGGGGCAGCTGGTCGCGATTGCAAGGGATGGCCAAGCGGGGCAGAGAGCTCGGGCCCAGGGCTACGCTCAGTGCTGGCGCGGGCTCTGGAGGGAGAGTGCAGCAGGGCAGAGCTGTCTGGTTTCTGGTGGTTTTTACTCTTCCCAGTTTTCTTCATGTTTTCTAGAGGAATAGTGTATAAGAATATTTGTAAACTGATGCCTCCTACCTCTACTCTGATGCTTCCTTGGCATTTTTTTTTACCTCTGTTTGGCAAAACTCTGTTGCAGCTGCTTGGAGCTGTTTAGTCTGTTACAGACTCTGCACGAAGTATTCTGAGATCTGATTCTAATGAATCTCTTCTGTTTAAATAAGTTATTTCTAATCCATACGAGTTACATGAATCTCAGAAGAGCGTTAACCTTCATTAGGCCATCTGCATTTCAGAGCGTAACCTCACACACAAAGACAAGAAAGAGATACACTGGAAAGTCTTAAAAATGGGAAGAAAATGTATCAAAAGGAACAACCAGCTAAAGAGAAGCTAAGAGGTTCAGCTAGCTTATATACTCAGATACAACAGCTCTTCTATTGGATTGCTGTTACTAGACCAGAGGCTGGTCTTTAGTTTCTGACTTTCACGTCTTGGTTTCCTGCCAGCTTTATCAGAAGAGATCCCTGACACTCCATAAATTCTGCTGTCCTCTAAGAACAAAGCTCATTAAAAGCTTTAGGTTCTTCCCTTCCTCTTATCTCATGTGAAAAAAAGAAAAGTCTCTCCGTTTCTTCCTGATAACTTTTTTGCAGTGCAAATATAAATCAAAGCAGACGACCTGGTTCATTCCATCCTCTATACCATATAGCTCAAGATCAGCTATATCTGAACAATCAGGCAAGCAGGCATAGTTCAAAATCAGTCTATTCTTCCACATGAATGTTAGAAATATTTTCAAATGTTTGACCAAGACTGTTTTAAATAGCAGAAGCATGAAGAAGGCTATGTGTTTTCAGTCCAATAAAGACTGAAAACACTCTATGGAATCAAACACCACCTGTCAATATATATTCTATCATGTTAAATACCTAATTTCTTGTCCAAAACCTTTTGATGGAAATCTTCTCTCTCCAGCTTTGTTAAAATTTAGGAGTCCTTTGTAGTCATGCCCACAAAGAATCCAGTTTTCGATGATGTTAACAAAAGAAATCAATGATTTTTCAAAACCATGCAAGATCAGTTGAGAAGAAACAGATACTGCTATGCTCTTTCTAGGTGACTCTGAGAAGAATGGCGGTACATTTTCTCATAAAATTTCAGGCCTGCACAGTCCTAGAAACATGGTGGAAGTGAATTACCTTTGAATGCTTTAGATTTACAGAGGATGTTGTAAGACTTTTTTTCCTTAAAACAGAAATGAAAAACATCTGCCTCAAACTAATGAAGACTTCAGGCTCTGCATGTCTTCCCTCTTGCGCTAGATTCCCAGGAATCACCTACTGGGATTTAGCAGCTCAGTTGTACAGAGGTCTCTCCCTTCCCTTGCAGCCGTGCGCAGGGGGCCCTGGAGCAGGAGCCCTGTGCAGGTGAGCAGACCTACACTGCTGTGCTGGGAAAGGGAAAGGGAAAAGAAGAAGAGTGATAAAGAGAGCTCTGTGGAAACTGTAGCTAACTGTGTGTGGCCTCACATTAGCAACGTTACACAGCCATACAATGCTGCTGCATAAAGAATCCGCAGGGGGCCCTGGAGCAGGAGCCCTGTGCAGGTGAGCAGACCTACACTGCTGTGCTGGGAAAGGGAAAAGGAAAAGAGTGATAAGGCAGCTCGGTGGAAACTGTAGCTAACTGTGTGGCCTCACGTTAGCAATGTTACACGGCCACGCAGTGCTGCTGCATAAAGAATCCATGGCTCCATATGGTGAGATAAGAGGTTTTCCACCAGCACTTCACTGATAGAATAGTCGGTTTGTAGCAGAAACTTCTCCCCAACTGATTGCAATGAATGAGGTTTCATGGGACTAGTTGCAGGAATTGTCATTCATACTCAATCCTTTGTGCTTCAGTAAAACCAAATCCAACTTGAGCAGGGTAGTTAATTCATGCAGGGAAACCATCAGAAGGCACCACTGCGTGGATACAAGGTCTTGCAGTAACATTTGCACACTCCTTTACTATTGCTAAGAAAAGCAGAGGAAACAGTAACATGCCAAGCCTTGTTGCATGCAAGTATGCAACACTAGAACCTGGCACTTTCACTGCAATTTCCTGGAGATCACAGGTTTGTTTTGCAGGAACTGCTAACACGCGCCCCGCAAAACACTAATAAAAGGGCTAATAGGATCAGCAATCACTTGCAGTCTTTGATATTGCCAGCAGAACCTGCTCTCCCTAACACAGATCCGAGCTGACAGAAGCCCATAGTGCCAACCTGTGTTTGTCCCAGGCATCCGGGAAAGCAGAGAGCAAAGGAGGCGAGTTATAAAACCCGGATACTTCATGCCAGGACATCCCTGCTCGGTCAGCCCAACAACCTAACCCAAATGCAAGCGCCTGTTCCTCGACCTACGGCACAGACGGAATTAGGCTGCAAGTCTAGCTGGGCTTTTACTGCACATATTGCCACATGTTTCAACATCTTCTGTTATTGGTATAGTTCTGTTTTCCTTTGTCTCCCCCTAAACTGCTATAGCAAAACACATTGCAAGTTTTCCTCTTACACGGTAAATTACACAGTACTGTGTCCTAATTCAGGAGATTTAAATTACACCAGAAGAACAGACTTAGATTCCCATTCCTAGATTCCCAGTTACTAAAAACGGAACAGAACATAACTGTAGATCACTGAAACACTCTTATCCTATGGCTTACATGCATAATGCATTTATACACATAAAAACAACAACAAAAATATATAATAGGCATATAACATATATAATGCATTAGTTACATCATAGTTCATAGGCTTTTGGCATAAGAAGTGACTTTAAGAAAACGCATCTTCTGTCCTTCAATATCTGATAAGCCACACTCTGTTGCAGGTATTTTTGAAGCTATTGATTATCATATTTCCAGCGGCCACACTGGATATTGTACTACAGAGGAAAACCAGGCACCTCTAACTACCCCTCGAGCTGCCCTTCATGGGCATCGGCACCTCCTTTGTGGCAACAGCTCATCTGTGTCCTCCGCACGCTGAGCCACGAACCAAAACCCTCACAGCCCCAAGGCAGAGGTTCACGTGAGCAGAGCTCAGCGATCACAGCCAAAAATGCTGCTGTGATAAACGGCCTGTGCAAATTGTGCAAGTCAAACTTGGCATTTAAAATGATTTTCATTATATCACTATAATGAGCAAAAAACATTTACCAAGCGACTGTCATTTAATTAACTTACGCCAGAGCTAAATTTTAGTGCATTATTTTAAAACTCCACTTAAATTTTTCCAGGAAAGTATGGCATAAATTCAAGCTGAGCTTTACTGAAGCGCCCTTCAGGAAATGGCTTACATTACCTGGAAAATGTATGTTTGGCAGTAAAAGAAACAGAGTTCCCAGTGGAGGTAATTTAGAAAAACATTATTTAACAGCCTTCAGCCTAATTCGGGCTTCATAATTTAAAATCTGCAAATTCCCCTTCCTAAAGGGTCTAAAAGAAGAAAGCAAGCTTATGAGAAGTAAGCACACAGGGAGCAATCATGGTTTAAATTCAGACTACTTTGACTTTTTTTTTTTTTTGTATTATATGCTTCATCAAAGAAAAAAGGAAATTAATTCTTGCAAATACCCAAAATACAAAACTGTCTAAGCACTGGCTGAGGATTCCATCTGCAATCACTTTTCTTCATAGGTGCAAACACTATGTGCCATATTTATAAGAAAACTAATAATAATTCACTAGTCCATCAGAAGCAGAAAAAAATAACAAAATTTAGCTGCAAAATATGGTTTATTCAGCTTTCCTGTGTCAACCTCTCTATTATTTTCTTCAGCATGTTGCTATTACTGCCGAACCGTATCTTTTTATATATATTTTAAATCATTTTAGTTACAAAATTAAGACCTAGGCTAACAACACTGAGAGTTAGTGGTTTTTTATTGCTATCCAATAGCCTTAACAATGCCAGGACTTGGACAGATTGGCTACAGGGCGCCTTTTTGTCCAGTTTCACATTACTACAGTGGTCTTTGCTCTTCTGTCTTAACCCCTTGGTGCCTTTAGAGAGCAAGTAACAGGCACAGCAGAGGAAAGAGGGATCTACTGGAACCTGCGGCTGCACAAAAGGAAACTCAAACCTGCACGGCAGGTCGGAGCAGAGGAAAAGCTTTTATTCCATACCCCAGATTTTCAAAGGCTTTTATGTTTGTTGTTCCTTCCGCAGGCACTGTATAGTTTAAAAATAAACACTGAACTTTTTAAAAATAAATGCAGGTCAGGCAAGGAAAGCTATGATAATTTTTTAGGTTTCAAATACTAAATATTTTAAACCCATCAGCAGTCAGCAACCCCCTTACAGTTAGAAGGGCTGGAAAGCCTGGATGTATTTCATTCTGTTCTTGAATCATTGCACAATGGGGCCTTCTAGAAATACTTAGTGATTTACCTGTGATTCTAAAATATATAATGCTTTATATATATATTATGGCTTTGCTCAGCTCGGGATAAAAGGCAGCAAGAAGATGCATATAGGTTTTGCTGCAACCATTAAATACTTAATAGGCTGTCGTTTAATTGAAAGGTACAGTGACAACACAGGCTGGAGAGGACACAGACTGTCCTTTGCAAACACTCTGGTGTGAGCAGAACTAAGGGACACAGTGATTTTACCTTCCAAGCATTGAGCACTGCTGGACAGCAAGAGGTTGCACTGCAGGACCTCGACCATGGTTTGGACTGAAAAGCGCTTCCAGGAGCTCCAGCCCTGCTTTGGCATCCAAATCATTTTGCCCCGGAGCACATAGTCTCTTCCCCTTGGCACTCCTATGGTAGCTGGGCTGCAGAAGTGAATTGCAAGATTTGTAGAAAATTTAAGTTTTTCTGTCTGTTGCTAATGAACTAGCAGTAATCCTTGCTGTGAAGTTAACACGAAGCCTAAAAAGCTCTGTAAACAACCTTATTAACCAAGTTCTTGGTGCTTACAGATTGTTTTATTAGATCTAAAATAAGATCATGTAAGACTTAGTATCTAACTCCCTAATTCTAGTTAGGAGGAAAAATAGAAAAATACCTGCATTAACCTTTTTTTTTGGAGGCCG
Organism: Tinamus guttatus; assembly: GCF_000705375.1. Next base: position 36,345 of record NW_010579182.1, on the reverse strand, counting down.
CGGGGCATTTTTCTCTGGATGTGAAATCTTTGATGCTAAGATATTCATCAACAGCTGCTCCTCAGGCACTTTTATTTTTTGACGTTTTTATTTTTATTATGAACACGGCATTAAGACTGCACATGAGGAATAAGCAGCTGGAGATCATAAAAATAGCCTTAAACAGTGGAAAATAAATTTTAAAAATACAGGTTACACTCTGAGCTCAACTGCAAACCTGCTTAGCACAAGCTAAACATGCAGCATCTGAGGCCTCATCATTTATTGCACACATCCCTTAGGCATCAGCTTCCTGCGTCCCATAAAACTCTGTGAAGTCCCAGGCATTTCATACCTAGGAAAGACGTTGCTCCCTTTGGCATAAAGCACCACTTGAACAGAACACCTAGCAGAACATGCACTCTGCTTTTTTAGACTGTTTTGCATCTGAAGGCTCAGATATACGAAATGCAAATACAGTATGAAATGCAAATAGAAAAGACCTTGTCTAACACTGTGTTAAAAATTAATGATTAATGCAAAAGTAATATAATTATTTTCAGTACCACCAAGCCACGTAGCTATAAATAACTAACCTTATCATGAGCATAACCGTTTAGATCATCTCTCCCGATCTTATTTTCCACAACTTTGAAGAATTAGCCTAAATTTACCTCAGTGTTTACCTTGGGTCTCTCAATTTTCTGTGCTTAATTTTGAGAGAGCTTCCAGTGTATACGCCTCTTTTCTAATCAATAAGAAATGGTCTCTCCTGAGCTGCTACCTATTGGACATATAGATTTTTCAGAGCTAATGTTAAAAATGGGACCTCTGCAGAGCAGTATGTCCGTCACACCTATAGTGAACTGCTGGTGGAAATGGAGAGGAAGGGCAGTGGGGGGAGGAAGCACGTCTTTCATTCCAGGCGGTTTTTATGGGGCCCTGCTAGTCCAGGAAAAGAGGCACCTCGTAATACAAAGAATTGTAACCTGTTCATCTTGTGCTGCCTTCACAGGTAACCGATAAAATTGCCTGGAAAACATATACACATACGAACCAACAGTGACAAGTCGACAGTATATAAGGGGTACCTATTCCAAAATACAGAAACGGAAATCCTATCCAGTGTCTCTACCAGTGACTGCATTTGCTTACACTGTGCTAATGAGTCCTGCTCACTTTCTGGAGAAAAAAAAAAAAAAAAGTTGCTTATTGACAAAAATGTTCCACGAGTTGGTCTGGGGTGTGCACTGAAGGGAGAGCCACCTCGGAAACCTCATTTCAAACCTCTGGAGCTGAACACTTGTCCATGTTGGTTAGACAGACATCTGCAGCCTGATCCAGAGCTTAAGGGCCTCAACAGGAGATTTCTGCTGGCTTTGGCACCCTCCTGGTCAGACCGTTAGGCAGGAACTCTTTAAAACGCAGTGAAACCCCTGGCTTTGAATAGCAACTATTGAAGTTCTCCTTTCTGCACAGCAGCACTGCCCACCTTTCCCCAGACACAGTGACCACGGCCAACCTGGCTGCGCGCAATCTTGAGGCATTGGCTGATAAATAGGAAAGTCGCCTTATATTTTAGAAAAGAGCTGCTAGAATCTGCATGAGATCACTGAGAGAAATAAAGGAAAGCGAACAAAAAGGGACAGTTCCACTACGCTATTTTTCTCCCACTAGACCCATCATTATATTGTACATGAGAGGAAATGGAACTGTTAAGTTCTCCTAAGAACTCAATAGAAATGTTTTTTGAAAATTAAAATGGCAGGAAATTAACTGAAAACCAAGATATAGTTTCATTTCAGCTAGTCCTTCAGTTCCCCTTATTTCTTTGCAATTCCAACTGTTGTTAGCTGCAGGCTCCCCTGAAGGCACACTGCATGGCCTCCTAGTGCCAGACAATTCCCACCATGGATTAAACCCACTGCAGACACGTTATTTGCTACTCTTTACACTTGGGGACCAGCAGTGAGCGAACACAAGGGGATACATGGGAAGGAAACACGGGAATGCTCTCTAAGACCAGCTCCTCCTCCAGGCCAAGGGACTCGGAGCTGCCTGAAGGCAGCAAGATGACCAGAGAGAAAACCAAGGCCACCTCAGGAAGAGCGTGGTCCCACCAGCGCCGATGAAGCCAGGGCTTCTGCTGGACACGAACGCGGGGCAGGTGATGGAAACGCAAAGGTGCTCTTGCTCCGTCCACACTCAGCTCTGTGAATTTTAATGGAACTCAGAGACTGAAAACTTGCTTTATGTTATATAAATAGTAATGCTCAGGAACACTACTAATACAGCGACACACATTTCTGAAATCAATTTACTGAGTCATCTCTAGAATACATCAAATGAATAAAAAAAGAAAGGCACGACAGAGGGAAAAGAGCACTGTAACAAGTGAAGCTTTGACTTCTATGCATGAGCTTACTTTCAAAGCAAACCTGCCAAAGTACAAACTTGGGAGGTCTAAGATTCCTGCCTATGCGCCACTTCAAAAGAAGCTATTTAAGACATCTGAGCCACAAGTGTGTCATTGCTTTGATCTCCAGCTGCACAAAATGCAGGCTTTTAGGCAAAGGCTTTACACTGGCGTTAATATGATTCCCTACCAAATCAAGCTGGGCTTGTAGCTTTTACCCATGAGCATGTTTTTGAATTCTAAGAAATATTTGGGACTGGGCTCATCTCTTTCTGCACCCATTACATAAGCTGACATCAGGGTTAGGTGACCACTGCAGATCGTCGTTATTTCCTTTTCCTCCCCTTCACTGTCCCTTTTTCCCCAGCAAGGCGGCGCGTAAGCAGTTGTAATGCATTTATGTGCGCGTGTTCACGTGCCGCCGACTCTCCGGATATTTATTTTATTGAGATTTGTAGCACTGACGTTAATTACTTGTTATAACATGGAGGTTATTTTACCTATCAGTTGTGATAATATAACGTTGAGCCGCCTTCTCATTTATATTAGACTTCACTTAACCCTTAGGAAAGTTTAACAGGGTCACAAAGCAAAAGTAAATATCAGGGATCCATTTTGTGTAATTACAGTAAGTAAGGACATTTGTACAACAATCTTGATAATAATTGCAAGGTGATAGTTAAATATCACAGTGCTGATATAAAGTGACTCTACTGAGAACACTGGAATTATTACAAATCTGTGTACTGCTACACGAGATCAAAATACTGCTTCTGTACTCTCCATGCATCTTACCGTTCACTGACTTTGAACTATGAAAACAGGAGGTTACCAGGCTAGTGAAAATTGGAATTTTCTTTTAAAGAATTTTCTTTTAAAGAATAATGTTCATATATTAGAATCACTGTTGCCTTCTAGTCTTTTCCAGCTTTTGTTCATAAAGTCATTTCTTATCATGAATTGGAAACATGAAATTGTAAATTTTTGCTTTTAACAACATCATAAAATTTTCTTTTGGCTTTCTGACTAGACAAGAATAACTCAATTATTCCTTAGTTTCTGTAAGATCTTTGTATTTATATTTCAGGCATATTTCTCACTGCAGTTTTCCAACATTTGTCCCCCTTTTTGAACACAGATACCACCTATATGGTGTTTAATAAATTATAACTGCCCAGGAATGAGAGGGACATTTCCTGATAAGCTGTCTTTAAGTGAGAATCAGCAGGTGTTACTTCAGCAGGCAAACTAGTCTAAGTTCTCACATACCTTAATGACAACTCCAGGGTAAGAATGAACTGGTCGGCACCTGCCAGATACAGTCCTGTTGCCCCCAAATAAGAGCGGGATCATTTGTGCCAATTCACAAATGCCTAAAAGATGGATAAAGGACAAACATCAGAGATGATTTCTCTGGACTTCTGAAGGCCTTTTCTTGTCTTTGGAACTAGTCCTTAGCCTTTGGCAAAGGTTAAAAAGCTCATGAGGCAGAGAAGCAATATATTCTGTTGTGGATTGTGTAGATCCACAATCTAACATTTAAGGGAAGCAAGCAAAGATATAAACAGCTGCAGCTCAATGTGTATTAAAAATATATACCATGACTCTCCAAAGCAATATGTTGCAACTAGTGGATTTTAGGTACTTATTAAACTTCTAAAAGAAGAGAGGAAGAAGAAAGATAATAAAGATGATAGAAGATGATAAAACTTGCGAATGACAGACTTGTTTTTGTCTTAGTCAGGACTAGAGAGGATATGGAGGCACCTCAGACTCACGCAATAAAATGAGAAAATTATGCAAGGCAAAGCTAAGTGATGTGTAATTCACACTGGAAATACCAAACTGAACTGCTCAGGGAAGGGAGGGATTAGCAGGAGTGCAGCGCTCCGGCAGAAGGACCGACTCGCAGGTCGCCCTGCACCGCCGTCCCGGTGTGTGCCCAAAGACACACACGGGGTGTGAAATAAAGTGATAATGCAAGAGCATATGCAGTAAATTAATGCCTTAATGGCATTTCTTCACCCAGAGTAAAGTGCCGCACAGTACCTAGATGGTCTCTCTAAGCAAGGTCCCCCTTGTACTGTGGAGCCCAGAACTGGGCACAACACTCCAGATGTAGCCAGGAAGTCAGTTTGCTGTGCAGAATTGATATACAACTTATATGGCAATGTAGTTTTCAGTGAACTGAATCTTTTGAAAACTTGAAATATTTTCCAGCTCACATTAATGTGTAATTCCAAGAAAATATTTTTAATATTTGGAAGCACAGAATTTTTCTGCTATCACTGATTTTTTGGCAAGAAGTTCCCTTATAAGATTATAGTTTATCTCTTTTTTATTTCCTGATTTAAAAAAAAAATCAGGAAATATTTTCCATATGTTTTGACTAAACAATACAGACAACTGAAATAATTCTAACTAAATGATGGAAGAGAGAAGCCTACCCTGATTTTGATATACAAGCTCTGAGAACCTGGAAAATACAGGGTTTTAGTGAATTTTATAAATGCATCCCAATCACAGCCCCACCTATAAACATGCAGCCCTACAACTGCATGATAGTTTTCCTCCATCTGAACTATAAAAGTTCTTTAAGAAAAGCATGTCTGCTGGGAAGCAAATTCAGCAGGCAAACAGGTAAAACGCAGAGCTGCTTTGGGGCTGCTTTTCGGGTGCTCTGCAGCTCTCAGTGCTGGGGACCGAAGGCAGCCGGGCTGAGCCCGGGCTGAGCTCGCGCTGGGCAGGAGCCAAGCTCCAGCCGGCTGCCTCTCCATGGGCCTCCTCCTCTCGGGGCGCTGCACAGCGGCCTGCATGGCGCGCTCCTGCCAGCAAAGATTCTAAAATAGCATCCTTGAATATTTAAGAACGCTAAATTACTGCTCCAGAAAAAAAGATAGCATTAAGGAAGAAGAATTTGGTATCAGAATGTAGATTGTTTTTCAATTTTGCCTGAAGAATACTGTAGTTGAGCTTGTCTCTACAATATGCAAAAATTCTGCTGCTGCTTCTCTCCTGGAGTTCAGTTAAGCAAATAAATAGAATATTATTAGAATAAAATTGGGGCTATAAAGCTGGATACCCTTCCCTGGGTGGCCAGGCAGTTTCTGCTTGAGGTAGGCATTAAATGTTGAAATAAACAAATAACAGAACAAAAAAAAGGGCAAAGTGCACTTATTTTTGAGTTACAATTATAAATGTGCAGTGATAAACAAGCATTTTTCTAGAAAAACCAAGACATATGTCAAGTCCCCTCCTCTCAGGGACTTGCAGAAGCCGTTTGAATGCAGTTCGGGCAGCTCTACCAGGGCATGGGTCACCCCACCACGGCCTCGCTGCCCTCGTGGAGGGGCTGCCGAGGCACGAGGAGCCTCCTGGAGCAAACGGAGCCTCCGCTTCGCACGGAGGCACCAGTCTGTCCCAGAGGCTTCAGTTGTCCCAGAGGCTTCAGTTGTCCCAGAACACAACTCCTTAAATCATGCCTGCAGCTGCCTTTTGTGTGTGAGTCCATCTCTTAAACTAAATTTCCATTTCCCTAAAACAAAAAGCTAAGAACATCACAAATGTGGTATAATTTAGCACTGAACTTTGAATTTGCCTTGCAGCAAAGCCTACAGCCAAGTTCAGGTGTCCTCCTTTTACAGTCATCGCAATGCTGAGCCTTGAGGTTTTCCTTGCAGAACTGGGGAATAATACAGCTTTGATTTCTCAATTAACACCCCAGGAGAAGAGGTCACTGCTGCTTTCAGTGACTTCTGAAGAGTCTTTGTGGGGAAAAAGCCTGTATCTTTCTCCATAACTCAGCTGACATGCAGGAAAAAACTGCCACCTGTTCACCCAAGCTCGGTCTATAGAGACCCTGCATTTCCCCTTGGGGGGCTTTGATGCAACTGCGTATTCTAGTTCAGTAAAGCATGGAGATCAAAAGCTTGCAAAGTTTAATAAACATTCACTGTCCTGATGCTGAGCATAATTTTATAATGTAGGCAGCAATTGACTTCAACTGTGTCCAGAGCAGAATTATTTCAGTGGTAATCCATTAGCAGCTGTACCATGAAATTCAATAGGCAACATTGTATTATTAGATATAAAAGAATAATGCATAATATTGAATTACAGATTGAGAAAGTAAAATATACACACACACAGACTCCTGGTATCCATTAGATATAATTCCATCACCACAATCTATCCAGTCACTTAATTATATTGCTTTTCTCATTCTAATCTTGCATATAGTCCTGCATCCTGTTAAACGTACAGCTACCTAGTCTCATGAGGGATCATACAACCTCAAAAGCAGCCTGGTGCTGGCCTGCTCTGCAAGCAAACAGCGCTTTGCTTGCCTTTTTTCCTGCTGTCCTACCTGGGACAGGGGAACAGCCGTGTTTTTTCCCACAGGCTGCCTGTCACAGTGTTCCCATGGGAAGAGCTGGCTGCATTTTTAGGAGCCAACACACTAACCCGTGCTCAGATGTGCCCTGGGGCAGTTCCCACCACCTCACTTTGGGATTTCATACCTGTTCTTTCCTGTCTTGGTTGCTTCCGTTAGTGTAAAGCAAAAGGCATCCAGGCTGAAATGACATATTTGCTCTCTGCTGAGGAAGAGCCATAACAAATGGCCCTTTGCAAAGAACTAAATCAACCACCTTGTGCTGAGTCACAAGCACAAAACTGTTCTCATCTACACCAGAAACAACATTCCAGGACTCTTCTAGAGAAGACCAGGGTGTGAGATAGAACGGTGGGAAATCACTCATCTAATGAGTTGAGCTGGTAATAAATGAAGAATAGGAGGAACTGCATTCCAGTAAGAATAAGACTGAGGGTTTTCCCTCCCCCCTACACAAAAACATCACCTCAGTTTCCTTTTATTGTTATTGTGTTGTTGCAGACTCAGATTAGCCCCAAGGAAGGGTGGCAAGTTTACAGCTCAGCCCAGGATCCTGACGGCCGCTGCATTTGTACTGTTGTTGCACCCGAACAAAACCTATGTTCAAGAGATGCCAAAAGCAGGCAACTTAGACAGCTGCTGGAGAAGGTAAGTCTTCCGAACACCTGCCTCCATTCCCTCATTAAGATTCCCATGGAAATCTACTTCTTTTGCTTTTTAATGTATAATAGCAGATTCAAGTGTTATTCAAGAGTTACCAGTCATAAAATGTAGACCTAAAATGTATTTTTCAGTATACGTTTTTCAATACTTTTTGATCCATAGAAAAATGATACTAGTGCTAACATAGTGCCAGATCCTACAAGTTTTCCCTCCATAAACCTCTGAGCTTGAGCAGAGGCTCGGCTTGTATAGGAGCCCATAGCATGAGGTTCCACTAAGTTGGACATATATCAAACACAAATAATCCCCCTCTCAAACGAAAGCTGATGCGTAAAGATCAGGGGCATGTTTGCTCCTGGCACAAAACTTCGGCCACCTCTCCTTGCCCTCACCTCTTCTCTACAGACTATTAAGAGGTTTTAATGAGCCATTTTATCACCTCAGCAGCCCTGGGAAATAAGCCATTCTCCTCCTTTCCCCAACTAAATTAATTATATTTTTCCTGTGGTCAGACTCGGGGAGGGTAGAGGTTTATATCACCCAAGCAGTAGTTTAAACTTGATACAAATCAGGTCAACCAAATTGAATTATTGCCTTGCCACTTACTATGCATGACAGGAGAGAGAGGTCAGGATCTGATTCAATAACTGTTCTATGACTGCCAAAGTTAAAAATTTAGTTCTTATATTTCTAAATATGTCTGTGTGCCTATCGAGTTCCCAAAGCAAATTGAGCAAACACGCTCCTCTTACAAACTCAGGGCAGGTTCTGATCTCACCTCTAGCTCTGTCACTGAAGTCAGCTTGGGTGCGATACGGACCTGAACGTTCGCTACTCCCTTCAATGCATTTTTCAACCTGTGAGACAATTTGATAAAATTTCATTTTTTTAATCTCCTTATGAAATCATAGCCAAACCCCTGTCCAACAATGGGACCATCCATGCACTGTGCTTGGGAGAAAAGTCACGCCACAGAGCATGTCCCGCAGGACAGGCAGCAACAGGAGAAGGACATAAGACTGAGCAGGGATATCAGCAGCCTCTGCTGAGCCCAAATCCATAGCGGGGTGGAAGGGCTCCCCTCTCTCCTCCCCTCCCCTCTAAGGCCAGGTTTTGCACACCGGGCACTTAGGGAACTTCCATCTCTGCTGTGGTGCAAGTGACTCGCGACTAAAGCGCTGACCTAAGCGCGTGTTACTGCCTGCCATTTAACTGCCTAACCAGGAAAAAAAAAATGAAAGCAACAAAAAGTGCATTTAGAGGGTGTTCTTCTTTAACAGGTTCAGAATATGTCCCAATCTATTGAAGTTTTAAATCTACGGACTCAGAGGGATTTCCAGTATGTTTTAAAAATGGAAACACAAATGAAAGGGCTGAAGGCCAAGTTTCGGCAAATTGAAGATGATCGGAAG
>NW_010579182.1:2646-27468 GCF_000705375.1 Tinamus guttatus | reverse complement strand
ATTTTCAAGTAGGTTTTATTTTTAACACTAACTTTGAAAGCCTGCTGCCAGCAATGTACTAAGCAGCAATGCATGGACTGCTAAGATCTCAGCTTGAAATGCTCGCACAAAGGCGATATTAAAAGGAAAAGCATAATAAAGCTCCCTTTATGATGATAATCTTTTGCTCTGTTTAATTTAATTGTAAGAGGGAGTAGCCATTAATTATTAAGACATTACAGAAATGTCACCATAAATAGCTTCCTGTTTTCTTCGGTATCAATGTGCATGTCATACTGAGAAATGTATATTCATGCAAGCGCCGGTGATAAATGTGGCGATGCCAAGGAATTAATAGCAAACAGCCAGAGAGTTCTGCAGTTCTGCTGCTGCCTGACATTTAGTGCAGCAGAAGGGAAGAAAGCCCGCAATAAATCAGGTTATTGTAGTTTTTATCCAGTACAATTAAGATCTAATTTCGTGTTTGAAGGTTTGCTATTTTGGGTTTGGGATAGGGGAGGAGGGAAATCAACCCCAGCCACATTTGTGTGATTAAAAAAGGACTTCCAGGGAATTTTGATGACAAGAGAAAGCACAAGGCAATCTTTTTGCAAGAAAGAGGGGTTGCAGAGATTAAAAAACAGGATTGTGTATTCTGAAAATGCTATCTGAAGTGCTTTTAAAGACAAAATATTACAAGAGCATATTAAAGTCCTTCAAATACCAAGTGTGATAAATGGCTCTTTCAAGGCTGCAAGAAAGCCAGGAAGGATCTAGGAGATAAATTCTGAGGATTAAATTCAGTTAAGCTGACAGATATTTTGAAGTGCTTGTGAATACCCACACAATTATGGGCTAAATTTTTTCATCAGTGCTGAAGTTAGACACCTAAATCAGCAAGTACATCGATAAGGGGTCCGCTTTATTCTTCAGAGTCATTGAATATCCAACGGGTCTTAATTATGTCAGGAATTAAGTATCCTAATGGCCTGACTAGAGAACCCCATTTCCTATTGTTATCATTCTTAGTTTTGCCTAGAGTTGGAGTAAATACTCTGAGACATTTTTCAGACAGCAAGAAATGCCTCCAACTTTTCTTTCTTTAGGGTTCTTCACCAGTAACACTACACTTGCAGAGTACAATCGTACATTCCACATTGCCACTGTAGTTTTCCTTGGGCGCAAAATATCAAAATTTGAATGTCTGATACAGGATGTCAAAGGTAGCAGCATTCAGCACCACTCTAACCTTTTAAACATTCAATACTCATATTGGCCAGTCATCTAGCTTCCGTTTGACAATTTAACAGGAGTCTAAAACAGATTTCCAACCAAATTATAGAATAATTTAAAAGGTCAACACAATACAATAAGCTGCTGGCTTTCCGAAGTTGGATCTACTAAAATTCCAATGCTTTATCTTGCCTCAGACAAAGCAACTCACTGCAGATAGCATTAGTTCTCACGCCAGCAGGCCTGAGGTGCCAAAATACATCTACCACATATCAATGTTCCATTTGTACCCGTTATCACAGCAGCAGGCGAAGAGTGCCAGCAGATTCCAAGAAAACAATCATGTGTCATGAAAATGCCTGTAAATTCAGTATGTCCTTTACCAAGTGAAACGTTCCAGCGCTGTGGTTGCATGCTGATGAGAACGGAAGAGCACAAAGCTGATCTGCACCACACTGGAGCGTACGGTCGCAGCAGCATTTACGCCGGGCACAAGATCCCTGATCCTCCTGAAAGTTCAACCAGCTGGGTCAAAAAAACCTTATTTAGCATAAAACCTATGAGAAATAAGTTACCTCTACTCTTAAAGACTTCATCTTGCTGGTTTTTTTGTTTGTTTCTTTTTGTTTGTTTTTTCCTAAATACAGGCTTTGTTCTTCTCTCCCCACCATGGTTTAAGCATGATTTTTGAACCAGAGCCTAAATTCATTTCAAAATTAAATATCAAATATATTGGATTCCAGAGCTCTGCTTTCTAAATCATCTACTCTCTTGTCATCACATGCAACATAACTATTCTTTTTAAAAGAATACCAAGTTCAAGTTAAGTTTTCAAGATGATCAGTCAAATAAGAATAGCTCCAAGAGCAGATAAAACTGCCTCTCCACTTCTTTCTGTTCAGTTCAGTAATGCTGCTAACCTACCACGGTTGGAAGGCCCCTTGAAAACACCACCAGAGATACAAAGGAACTCCTGATACTCTTAGGTCCACTTATAACAACATATATGCTGTATTTTATACACAGGTCATCTCAGCAGTGACAGGGCTAACCCGGCACCTCTGACCACGTTTGCTTCCCCACCTTTCTCTTGCTCCCCATATGGGCTCCCATTTCAGCTCTCTGCTGCTTTCTCTTCTCTCTGCTGACTCTTCCACCTCCTCTTTAGGATTTATTTGCAGATCCCTTCAGTAGCCTCCCCCAGTGTGTCCCCGTCTGTACCCAGGGTCTGATCTCACAAATCTAGCACCTAACAAATCTCCATTTCCACCTTTCTCTCGCTCTGCCCGGGCTTGCATCTCCTCTGCTCCCTCTGGCACTTGCTCCCCGAAGCCCTGCTGTTTTCTCAGACTGCAAACAGAAATGCAGATCTTTCTGCACAGGTTTATACGTCAAGGCAAACCTGCATGCTTTTCATAAAGCGAGACCTTCCAACAAACAAACAAAAAAACCTTTAAGTAACTAAACAAATTTAACAAAGTCTGTAAGATTAGATCAAAAAAATTAATTACAAGTGATGAGCAGCCCTCATGGGCTACAAAGTGCTGGGACAAACCCTCCGAGTGCTTGAGGGAGCAGAAACCCGAGGCCGAGGCGGCAGCAGCCCCTGTGGCAGAGCAGAGCCTGGCCCTGCTTGAGCCAGCGCTCGGAACGGCAGCACGAGCGACCAGGGAGCGCAAAGGGCACCCGGGGAGGCGCAGGGGGCTGGAGCGAGGGATGGAGCAGGATGACAAGAGCAATTCATGGAGAAGGAAAGCATATTTTGAACTATAGATATACTCTGTAGATTCTGGATTTATTACCTCAGAAGAAAAACATATATATCACTGAGGCCAGACAAGCACTAAACAGAGCTTAGCAGCCATCACGGAAAAAAGCAAGCTCAGTATTTTTAAGGCACGAAAAAAATAACAGCTCACCAACTACGACAGCGCTGTAAAACACTGCTGTCATCCCTGCTTGTCACAGTGTTCAGGCCTAATCACCTTCTCTCCTGAAAAAATCCTGGGGCTCTTGCACCGTGGGGATGGAAAGTCAGGCCTTCAAGAGGTTTGCTCGAACCTCTTGAAGGTATTTGCACAAGAAACTGGCTGTTCTCTCATGTATTTTATCTACTACATACTGTCCTTAATCCTAAAGTTTCTAGGATTTTCACAATAAGCTAATAGATTTATATATTTTAAAAATCACATGATTTTAATAATCATGTATAAATAGTATAATCATAGGAGTTAGAGGATTGGACTCTTTTAAACTGCTCTAATGCCCATCTGATTGCCTGTTACAGGAGCTGAAGGAAAAGATGGATGAGCTCCTGCCGCTGATCCCAGTTCTGGAGCAATACAAAACTGATGCCAAACTAATCACCCAGTTCAAGGAGGAGATTAGGAACCTGTCCGCAGTTCTCACTGGGATTCAGGAGGAAATTGGTGCCTATGACTACGACGAACTTCACCAGCGGGTGCTCAGTTTGGAAACGAGGCTTCGAGACTGCATGAAGAAACTCAGTAAGTTAACAATTGCTTGTCAAATTTGGTCCCTCCTGCTGACTTATTTAGGACAAGTGGATGTCCAGCACAAACATCCTCTGAAAAATCTGCATCAGCTCCCTATCAGGTACCCAAATTGGAAATCATCACTATCGTTATTAAGTGCCAACCTTAATTTTTGTTTTCCAAGTAGGGGTAATCAGTAAGGACCTACTCTACAACAGTGATGCCAAGTTTCCCCTTAACCTGATATTTAAAGGCAGGGACAAAGCACACAGGCTCACAGGTGCAGACTAGTCCACAAGGAAACCCAGCATTCCTTCCGTTCCGAGAAACCCGAGCGGACTGCTAGCAAACCTGGGAGTTCTACAGCTGGCAATCCAGCCCCTTTTGTGAGAAAAAAATATCTTCTAAGTTGAAATAATGGGGCTTCTGTGAGGCAACAGAATAAGAAAAACTTCTAGATTGGGTTATCCTCTTAAATTATTTATTTTCATTTTCTTACGTGCCACTGGAAAAACCCTAGCAGAGATGGGCAAAAAGACATGGAAGAATTCTTCAACACAGACACACCAGTGCAATCCTCTCTGCCGGGAGGCCCCGGCAGTCATGAGGGCTGCACTGCAACGATGCAGCAAACAGGAAAAATGCTATACAGAGACAATATATCCCTGAACATTCTAGTAAGTGTATTAGGCACCAAAAGATCATCTCATGTTTGACAACTGTCTTTCTTCCTTGCTTTTATGGTGTGTACTTATAACACTGAGCAGTCAACTACAGCAGGGGATACATTTTAAACACCGAATGACCAGGTTTATTCAGAGATGCTCCTCTCAGATTCTTGCCTTTTATTTCCTAATTACATCCCCATTTCCCCCTTCCTTTCTGTTCTGCAAATATGCTATCTCTCTAAGTGAGAGATAAAGATATAAATATATATAAATTATAGATGTTAACAACATAAAAATATTTGTACAACACACTACTGTACACATTCATATCTCTAGTGCACTCGTGTCAGGTTCTGGCTTAAATCGTCAGAGATTTTTGCCGAGCTTCCCAATATAATTTTGTAACCGCTATGTGTACTAGCTCTTCTGTCATTCTTCTCCCTAGCAGGTGTTACTCAGCAATACAGCTGCTGTATAATGCATTATTTATTTGGTCGTGGCCACTTAAAAGGGATCTTCCATCTGCCCTGGCATCCCCTGCAAGAGTCATTAGGAGCCACTGAGCAGTTTTCCTACTTTCACTCAAGTTTAATGATTACTGTAGCAGTTGTGATGACTCAGAGTTGTTCCTTTTCCCTGGAACAGGATAAAATCCAAGTGAAAGATGCTAAAAAAAACTGGCCACAGACCTTTAAAAGGGGATATGCTATTAAACATGTAGGAAGACAGTGCAGAAGCATAACTGCCTATACAACAAATTTGCATGCACTTATGCAAATGTGAATCTTTAGAAGGTAGACATGTGAGGTACGTACATGCAGAAAAAAAATACAGGTTGTGCTTTATTTGGGACTCATATTTTGGTTATAATCTGCTTAGTAAATTAGAAAAGGAGAGAGAGATGGCTAACATTCCTGAGAAGCCCAAACTCTCTGCCAACTACTGCTTATGAAACACGAAAAAGTAATTAGAGTAGATACACACTGGATTCATTTGCAGCTACATCCAATTATAATGTAGAGTCTAAAAAACATTTTTCCTTAGGAATTGAAAAGTAGAACACTGTATTTTGCCAAAGAAATGCTGTTACCTCATGGCAAAAGAATGCAGGAACTTACAGATTTAGTGATGCTTGCACCACCAGAGCATCTTTCCCTTCAGTGTCTGAAGGGCTTTAAAGATATCTCTTACTACAAATCTCTTCAAAGGAGATAAACATTATCTTCAAAATGAAGATAAAGAAACAAGAAGACAAGAAGTCACTTTCCCCAAAATTACACAGCAAGACATTTACACACTTGAAGCAGAATCCACAGGCCTCCTCTTAGCAAGCTCTAATAAGTAGACAATGTTTTCTGGATTTGTATTAGGTAGAAGTACAATGTACCCATTAAGTAAGAAGTAATTCTTCATTCCCTCCCGTTATAAAGTAACGTTGTGACAAAAATGTTGATCATAAGGAAGGAAGTGAAAGAAGCAAAGCACATGGAACTGGCCTGTGCACAATGAAAAAAATACTTCATTTTCCCCTGTTTATTACCTACAATAAATAGGATAATAATGCATTACAGGAGGTTCTTTTGGTTGAGATACATTTTATTTCCCTTGCAAATCCTTCAATATTTCATAAATTTGCTCGGTTATATCCCAAAATTTATATAGCAGCTACCAGCATTCACTGACATCATTGAGACTGGGAAGACCAACTACCCTTTTTAAAACAGCTTCCTGCCCAACTGGTCTTCACAACCTTCTCCTGATATTTGCTGCCTTGGGAGCAAGCTTTCAGATGCATCCTGTCCCACAGTCTTTCCCACAGAGGCAGCACATCTGCCTTTTTTATATATATATATGTATATAAAAATGCCTGCCCTGTGCACCTCAGCTTCTTTACTATCAACACAGGAAAGCACAAACAGTCCTACTAAGTCCATGATGGAGAACTTGGTCTGGATAGAGCCAACATCCAGGCTGAACACTGTGTGTCGTTCTTTGTACTGTGTCAACACTCCAGGGTTGGATTTTCCAGTTAATGTAAGTGTTAATGATTGGGATTTTCTAACCTGGGGAGATGCTGCTTTAGCAGTCAAGAGGAGGAGGCCATCAGTGAGCTTCAAATCACCAAACCCTAAGAGTGTGCAACCACGTCTGAAACGTTCTGTCCTGGAAAAAAAAACATCTAGAAAACTCACAGAAGCTTTTTTTGTGCATTTTCTAAACATTTCTGAACCTCTTAACATATCTTAGTATGGTGATGCATATGACCTACCTTCTCACTACCATCTGGTCCTTCTCCTGGCAGGGAATTAAAAAGTAGAGGCTTCTGTAGCCAGATTTTTTTTTTTTAACCAGTAAAAGAAAAGCTTTCCAGCCATGGCAGGAATCAATTCCACATCATCCTACATTCCCTTTTGCCAGAAAGAAAACAAAACAATAACAAACACCACCACACAAAAAAGAGCTTTGGCCATGCAAAGAAATGCAGAGACCAGTTTTAATTCTCAGCCATTTCACTGTTATGGAAAATTCATGTGGCAGATGGTTTTCTGCTTCACTGAGATCTTTCCCAACTGTATTTCCAAATTCACAAACAGTAAGTACTGTTATGGGAAAAACAATAATACCTTACTCATAACAGTCCTCTGTCACAAGTTACTTAATGAAAAGGGATTTGTTGATAGGAAGATGCAGAAGCAATAGAAAAAAAAAAAAGCTATGCATGTCAAATACGGTAATAACTACAAATCTGTTCCTCGTTTTTGGGTTGGTAGGAGGACACAGCAGGAGATAATTTTACCATTTCCTTTATGGCACACACACTGGCCACCAAGTCTGTCTTCCAGGATTGTTTTAGAAAAAAATATTTTTTTCTACCTGGTTTCTAAAGGAAACGGGAAAACTTTGTTTTGTATCTGATGAGTTTCAGCAGCAGGAGCTCCTTTATTCTCACTGCAAGAGGAAAACAGAGGGAGCACCAAATTCTTCCAAAAAGCCCCTGTAAGTGGCCACAGAAAACAAACAGAAGGGAAGCAAAGCCTGGAGCCAACAGAACTTATCCAATTCCCATAATCCAGGCAGAACTGCTGCTTTAGAGATGTTTTAAGAGTCACTTGCAAAAGGAAACTTATCTTTATAAAGTCACCATCACTAATTTTTTCAGGGTAAAACAGATCAATAAACTGCATTTTGAAGCAACATGCCATCAAAATGATGTGCTATTCATTTAGAATAAATTACTTGCTTGTAATAGTAATTCAGGAGCACTTCAGCACAGAGAGCACACTTGCAACTTTATAATGAGCTAAACCATAAATGACCCCGATTCTGCCAATACTTCACAGTTCTGCTATAACAAATGGGTAAAGACATTTGAAGGGGAGGCTCCAGAAGACAGCACTGAATGTTTCCAAGCAGCAGAGTAGGGAAACAACACTCAGCACGCAACGCTAGCAGCATCAGCTTCCAAAAAATTCCTATATAAAAGCATCTTGTAATATGCTAAGTAACTGGGGAAAAACATGTAAGATTCTTCTAAAATATCAGTGAAAGATTGCAGGATACACCCTCTGAGACACGTAAATAAAAATGCCTTTACAGTGCCCCGGGAGCAGGCGGAGGCCGGCGGAGGCCTCGGCACGCGCTCCCTTGGCCTCGCTGCAGCCCATTCCCGTGGCGCGGAGGGGACGCCCCCGAGCCGTCCCCGCGGCGTCACCCCGCGCTCAGGGACTCGAGCGGCCTGGCACAACACGTCACCTGGCACAACATGTCACCCGCCAGCCAGGGAAAGCAGGGAGCCCGGGCACGACGTGACCTTCTCCTCTGAACTGAACAAATTCGCTCTCAAAATCGTATACGCTTTGTCTGTCGCATTTCCTGGATGGATTGTGTTATACGCGACGGCACAACCATGGATCAGGGACAAGTACTTATTTTTAAATTAGAAGAAGTGAAATGCACTGCTTTTTTACATTCACATGGAAAATCTTTTCCTCAGCAACATGCTATCTCACTTAATCACCTACCCCTCCGTGTGATATTAAGCCCTTCAGCAAACACATGCATTGACCTGGAGCTTGCTGCTAATGGGCCTGTTATTAATGTCTCCTAAAATATAGATTTTTGGATTGTTGGGAAGGTCAGCACTCAAGATCATATTGACTCTCATTATTTCCTCCCAGACAGCCCAATACAAGGCAGTGTAACGGATCAAAGCCGGCTGACAGAGCCACGGGTCCTGAATCACTCTCACCTCCACGTTCCTAACGCCACGCGGGTCCTAGGACTGAACGTGGGCCTGGACGAGCTCTGTGTGCAACGGCAGCAGAGCCAGACGGGGGCCTTGGGGCACCCATTCCCCCATCAAACGTTTTTCTGGTCTGCTCCTAAGCTTCTTGTCACCCCCGTCAACAGAAAACTCAAACACCCACCAACTTTAACGTTTTCCTGACCCTCTGGAGATCTAAATTAGGGAGTTTTATGTCTTCTTTTTATTTCATCTTATTAAATGTATCTGGAAAGATATTCTATCAGGTTATGTTTATGTCCACAAAGTGTATATTTTTATATATTTTAAAGCACAGATAGACAAATAATTTTTGTTAGGGTATTTTTTTATGTTTTTGCCTCTCTGTGTTACTCAATACAGAAAAGTTCCTCCTGTGAAGATGACAGTCTATCCTCAAAGTAAGCCTGAATCCCCTGAAGCCACTATTTAATTTAGAGCAATGGGGCTTGTGCTCTGAGTGATGCCAAGGAGAGCTGTGTAATTGTTTGCATTAATGCATTTGTTTTTTTTCTCTTTTAATTTCAGCATGTGGCAAATTGATGAAAATTACAGGCCCCATTACAGTCAAGATATCTGGAACTCGATTTGGAGCCTGGATGACAGATCCATTAGCATCAGAGAAAAATAACCGAGTATGTTAAAACTCTAAATACCTTTGTGTCCTTGCATTATCTTCACCTGAAAAAGATTTTTCTTTTCCTTAGGTCACACTTGCAAGCAGGTTTCTTGCACTTCCATCATTTTCACTGTTTAACATCTTTAGAAAGAAAACTAAAGAATTTGTGCCAAAATATTCAAAGACAAAAGTCAGCTAAGCTTACTATACCATTTCCTTACGCTCTTTTGTGGATGATGCATGCTCATCTGCTATTCCTCTGAGATAAAATAAAGAGAGAAAAGGAAAAGAAATGAAAGGAAAATAGGAGAAAACAGTTCCCTAAAAACTCTACTGGTTTCATTACTATTGTACTTGGTTTCTTTCATCAAAATTCACTGATTTTCATTGACTAGAGATTCAGCTGAAAAAAATGCAACCAAGTCTGTTCATAAGCATAAGACTAAGCTTAGCTCACACAACATTTTCTATCTCTCTCTGATTTTTTATCTCTGGGAATATCTTTAAGCAAGTCCCATATAGCAGAGACCTAAACATTAAATAATCTGAAATGTATCTGAAATTGTAGAAACTATCATTTTAATAGTCTCCTAGAGAGTTCACTTTTATAGGTAAGTTCCGATTCAGAAATTCTAGAGTTCCTCACAATCTGCTGACATAAATGCTAGCAATATTGCCCTGCGCTAGCCTTCCGCGTGCCTGAAAGCCTTTCCTGGCTTCCTTGGGTAACATATGGGTCACACAGAGTCGCACGACCACGTATCACGGATTGCATTCCGGGCGCTCACTTCCAATCTTTGCTCTCCTTCCAGGTCTGGTACATGGATAGCTATACTAACAATAAAATTGTCCGCGAATACAAGTCAATCGCAGACTTTGTCAGCGGGGCCGAGTCAAGGACATACAACCTGCCCTTCAAATGGGCAGGGACCAACCACGTCGTCTACAACGGCTCCCTCTATTTCAACAAGTACCAGAGCAACATCATCATCAAGTACAGCTTCGACACGGGGCGGGTGCTGGCGCAGCGCAGCCTCGAGTACGCCGGCTTCCACAACGTCTACCCCTACACGTGGGGCGGCTTCTCCGACATCGACCTCATGGCCGACGAGCTGGGGCTGTGGGCCGTCTACGCCACCAACCAGAACGCAGGCAACATCGTCATCAGCCAGCTCAACCCGGACACGCTGGAGGTGCTCAAGAGCTGGAGCACGGGCTATCCCAAGAGGAGCGCTGGAGAATCCTTCATGATCTGTGGCACCTTGTATGTTACTAACTCGCACTTGACAGGAGCCAAGGTCTACTACTCCTATTCCACAAAAACCTCCACTTACGAGTACACAGACATTCCGTTCCATAACCAGTACTTTCATATATCCATGCTTGACTACAACGCAAGAGATAGAGCTCTCTATGCCTGGAATAACGGACATCAAGTCCTGTTCAATGTCACCCTTTTCCACGTCATTAAGACTGAAGATGACACATAATTTTCTTCCCCTCTCCTCACCCCAGTTCAGAACATGTCATTTGTGATAACTCTAAAGCATCCATCCCTCTAGGTTTCTTTTAATTTCCTTTTTTTAATCCACTAAAGGAAAACATTTTCTACCATACAATGCATTTCTAACACAGCTGAGCCTGTCAAAAAGACCTGTTGGAAATAAAAGCATCTTAACTCATGATTCTACAAGGTCTGCCAAGGCCTTGTCATGAAAAGCACTAAAGAGAGTTTAAGTGGCTAAAGACATAGTTTTTAAAAGATTATGACCTGCCTTATATTAGAGTCAGAGACTAATGGTGGCTTAAATGCATGAATGTCTTTTTTACCTCATCTTTTTTTTCATCTATATATTGCTCAACTTAAGGAAATTTTTTTTGGTTGCAATCTGACACAAACTGCACATTGTATTTTTTATTTATGCCAGATGAAAGACTTAGAGATTTAATTTAAACATGGAGTTCAGTTCATTTTGCCATCCCCAACTTCAGATGTGGTGCTGTACAGTATGTTTTTAAATCTCTTGCAAACATTTTATTGACAGTATGTATTTCTACCATTGTAACCACCATTGTGCAATTGTACCTCTTCACTTATGTGAAAGTAAACTAAGTACTATTTTTTATAAAATACATTGAAGCTTAATTGCAGTTTTGGCTATGGGTCAATCAAAAGTGGTAAACCTGAGAAACAGCTTTTTGTTTTGAGGGAGATGGATCAATGGTTTGTTAGACGTGTGAGCCCCATGCCCAGTTGCGGCGGGGAGAACCTTTCCCGTCCGTGCTTGGCACTTACCAGCAAATCTGCAGCCCCAATGCCTAACGCCAGTCCCGGCTTTGCAATTCACCACACCACCCAAGTTCCACCTCACTCTTTTCCCTCCCGTCATTTTCTTTCCCTCCTTTAAGCTCTCTCCTTGTGGGCTGCCCAGGGGGGCTCTGCGGGTGGCACCGGCACCTCCAGGCTCAGTGTTCACACAGGCCCCGCGGTGGCCTCTCTCCCAGGGCAGCAAGGAGTGGAGGTGCAGGGCATGTCTGCACATCTAAGTCATCCATAACACCAACGCGGGGACCCACTGACAAAGGACTCCTCTAGGACAGCAGGAGTTAGGTGGGGGAAAATAAAGAAGATGAGGTCCAAAGCCAAAACAATCAGGCATTTTGGCAGATCTATCTGAAGCCATTTCATCTATTCTTCCAACAAACCAGCTGATATCCACTCAAGTCCCAAGAACATTCACATACATCTGTCTACTCAAGTATACTTTACAATGTAAGCTCATTACAGGCAGAGTTACAGAACAAAACACTTATTTTCCACACTGTCGACAAAGCAGAAAAAAACTTACAGGATTCAAGAACTGAAAAGGTTAAAAAAAAAAAAAATCCTACAACAGGACCTGAAAAAACTTAACAGTCCTGCCTCCATCATCCTTCCTGCCTAGCTGAAGCAGCAGCTGCCATTGCTGGAAATCAGGCCCCAGGGTTTTGAAGACACCAGGTAAATGCCCCAGCAGTTAAACCACTTCCTCAGCAGCTGAAATATATCCCCGTATTAGCAACATGGCTTCTGGGACACCTGAAAGTGCGTGCAACTACTGACCTCAAAGGTATTTTGTGTGGCATAGGAATGGCTCAGGGAAATGTGTTCAGACTTTTATCCAATGCCCTTAAACTAACACTGGCTTTTCCTCCACACTGAGTAACTTAAACCATGTGTTTTTTCCCCCCCACAAATACAACATTCTTATAAACACTAATCTGAAATTTATTATAGTGAGAAATTAAACTTTGTTATTATCAGAAACTAACGCTCATGTCATGGAGATTAATTCATCTGAAAAAAGTGGTTGCTACTTTGCTTTTTTACAAAAATTTCACACTGCATAATTAGTACAAGCAGGTAAGAGTTCTTAAAAACCAGATTAATCTCACCTCTTTTTAATATCATTAAATCAGCCATTTAAAAGTTAACAAGTCTCCACTAGGACAGTACCTAAACTCCTTCTATCAGTCAAGGCAGAGAAAAAGCACCCTGCTTCTAAAGGGTGCTGTAGAGACAAGGAAGAAAGACAAGCACTTTGGGAGGAGGATTCATCTTATTGATGAAGCTGCAGCACTGGAGCCTCTAAGTCAAACAGGTAAATGCTGCCCTGCAAAATGAGTAATGAGGGTTTAAAGGTACCTCTAAACAAGAAATAACAGTCTATGTAGCATCAACATAACAAAATCTGATCAGCGCAACATTAATAAGCAAATAGAGCTGCTTCTTGCTGAAGACTTTTTTTTAAATGAGTCAGTGCTGAGTACCTGAATGTCTTTTCCAAAGTTATATTCTTAAAAGGCTGCAAATGCGATTGCTCAATGCATGCAAAGTTTGTCTTCCCAACCTAGCAGAATATCTTCATAATACGGCATAAACCTATACGTCAGTAAATAAAGTCTTATTTTTCTAGGCAAAGGGTAGGCAGTTTGTTATGGGGAGGTAGTGACACCAGAGGAAAAATAATCTCCCTTTAAATATGGAAAAAGTAGTAACAGAACGTGCTCTAATACCACAGCGATGAACGACAAGAGCAAGAGGAGGGGTGTGAATGGAGGAGCCCCCTGTCACCCAGAACACTCCTGCCCTGTCACCCAGAACAGGGATTCCTCCATTTCACAGGGTGCTGAGCAGAGCCCTGCTCGGCACTGCAGTCACTGCTCCCAGGGATGCAATCGGCTGAAAAATAATAAACATATTATAGAAGTCCTGAGTGGGACAGGGTGATGAGGTGTTTGAATCGCAGCCTGCTCAGACCTGAGGAGGTTCCTCTCCAGAGAGGCTCAGCCCTCAGCTCCGCAGGCTGCATCCCCAGCAGGGAGAGCTGACCTGGGCTTTGGAACACAGCCTGAATCTGTTGCCTGGGAGTTTGGCATGATACCTGATTGCCCAGAAAAGACTGGGAGCAGAGATGAACAAATATTTATAGCAAATTTAACCAGTAAATTTTATCCTTTTACAGGTCAATACCTGCCAGGGATAGGTTATGATTTGTACTGATTTCTCTGCCAGAGAGCACCACAGATCCACAAACCTTAAGATGTGGAGGAGTTTTGTCCACATGGCAAACAACGCGGCAGCGGCGCCCGCAGAGCTCTGGCTACCTGCGCTGCTGCAGACCTCTCCACTAAAACAATTACACTGCAGACACAGCCCAGCAGCCCAAGAGAAACCTGGGCTTGCTCGGGATTATTTCCTTTAAAAATGGTACAGTTTGAAGCACAGCCCACTGTAAGTGCAGGTAATATTCAGGTTAGCTGCATTCTGCCCCCATATTCGCATTCACAGTCTGGCTTCTTGAACACCGTTCGACTGATGCACCGTAGCAGCACATGGAAGTATGCAAAGATATGAAGGAATGATAGCTAAAAGGTCAGATTCTGCATCTCAATGCACAATCCATTTTACTGAGCTCTTCACATGGAAGGGTGATTTCCTATTTACGCAGTACACACTTCTCACCTCCCCTGTGAACAGTAAGTCCGCTGGGTCAGAAATACGCTTCCCATCGGTCAGGATTATTTTTGTTCTTCTCTAGAAAGAACTCACAGTACAAAAAGTGTCCTTACAGTGGCAGAGCTATACAATTTTAACTGCCCCTAGTAATCCTAATCAACCTGCATGAAAAGGCAAATATTGCTACTTGTAGAAAACTGTGTTCATTCAGACAACAGAACTGTGACTCTTTTATTCCCCCCATTCATTGACCTCTTTCCCATAAAAATATTTGGATTACCTCTCCTGAGTGTTCATGCTGATCCTTCAGCTTGGTTCCTGAGATGTCTGCCAGGCAACATAGTGTATTTCTAGAGGAAAGAGGAAAGAAAGCATAAGTTGCTGTACTTCTAAAATCAGGAATGGGGGACATTGGCTGAAACCATGGTAAGCAACATGTAGATATAGTGTCTTTTATTCAAGCCCCTATGAAAAAAATTAAAATTGCTCAACAGTGAATTGGGGGTCATGACACTTTTATTAGGAAAATCTTATTTCAAATGGACTTTAGTGACAACAGGAGTGGTTAAAGTGAGCAGAGAAAGGTCACCCACAGGTCCAGTCAGGAAAGAACCAGATATCCTGATAACCTGGTCTGAGTTTTAGCTAGCAGACCATAACCTAAAGGGAACAGCTGCTTGTTACGGCCTTCTCCTCTGCACACCCGTTCTGCTTCTCTTCAGACCAAGCTTGCAGGAAGAACAGGACTGAACTGCCTAACATCGTTCAGCTCATTTTCCAAGAACGTTCCTACTTCCCTATTTTGTTACTAATTCTACAGATGTTTCTCCTCACTTCAGTACCCAAGGGTCCCAAAGATTGATCATTGCAAAATATATGAATTCATTTACGCAGGAGAAAGAAGGCATTTCTGTGTTACTAGTATTAAAAGAGCTCAGTCTTACACACGAGTGTAACTGTGCAACGTCACAGGCAAGATACAAAGCGCGTCCCGGTTTTCAGCAGAGGGGGCCACTGCAGGTGCCATAAGTGCTTTGTTTTTGTCAGGAAGAAAAAGAATAGTCCTCAGGTCCCATGCAAATTCCAACTCGCTCTGGGTGTTCACTTCTTGAAGAGGATAGATATAACACACAAACAAACAGCTGCTCTAATCTTCCCCAGTAGCAGAGGAAGAAACTGCTGCCTGTTTACTCCATGCCATGTTTGATTCCAAGCACTTTTTCTTTTTTATAAAGTGCCTAGCTTAGAATCCTTTAGGATGAAAACTTTACTGTTTACATGAGACACCGAAGCATCAAAGCAGCCCTAATGCAGAGCGCTGTGAGAAAGAGTGCCCAGCGTTCCCACTGCCCTGCTGCTCCTGCAGAGGGAAGAGCTATTTCAGCTGCCCAGAACTCAGCACTAAACCCGCTGGAGCACAAAGAGGCTACGGGAAAAAAGAGACAATGATTCACAAAGGGCCACTGGGCCAGCCCACAGCTGTGAGGAACACAGCAGGGATTTTGATGTAAACAGAAATCAACAGCCAAGTATGTGGTCTATACATTAAGTTAGCTGGGAAGATGAGAGTATGGAAAACAGTCGGAGAGGAAAATCCCTATATACAACATTAAATAAATTTAAAATAAATGCACCATATTGTATTACTGAGTATTCCTCTCACTTTGTTAAACTTGGAGAAGCCGCTCTCTTCATTTCCCCCGCACAAATCACCCATAGGTATAAAGCACTCCCGATCACTTTTCTTTGGGGTTTTCCTTCTTTTGCTTGTTTTACTCTAATCTTTTTGACTTCACTTAACCTGCTCAAAGCCAGGTCACCTTGCAGACTGAATGTTAATGCAGTGTTGTTTAGGCAGAACTAGAACGGGGAGATTTATAGCACAGCAAGCTCCGTCTCGAGGAAGACCTACATTTATTTTCCCACTTATGTAAAATTTAGCTCTAGTGTGTCATCCATAAAGCTGCCTGCAAGCAGTACTGATTATATATCATGGGCTGGTCTACAGAAATTATTTAAAACACATTCAGGATAGCTTTCTTCCCTTTTTCTTTATTTTTAAATAAATGCTTTGTTTCCTATCATCAGTGTTAAGAAATGAGATTAGAATCATCTTTCACCACAGCAGGCTAAGCTTTTACCTCTCCTTTCCGAGTCCATGCAGCCAAGCCACTTCTTCAAGCTTCTCATCTGGGTAAAATGGTCTTACTGTAACCTTGAAGGACAGAGATTAATGGTTCCTGAGAACCATCACCACCAGTGTAACACTTCAAGAGACAAGTGGGGTTTTTTGGAGGGAAGAGAGAACTGCTTTAACTCACTCCTGCAATTCAGTTGGTAGAATGGCACGCAGCACCCGACTTGACTGCAAGGGCCACCACCTCAGGCAACCTAGAGATGCTGATTAATGAAGCTCCATAATCCACCAAGGAAAAAGGGAACTTTCACAGTCTTTGTTCTTCAGACTGAGCAACTGTATAGAGAACAGCTCAGCTTACTCCATACTGAGTTTCTCGGGCTCAGCAGGAGCTGAAGTCACCCCGAAACCTCACATCAGTGCATCACCGCTTGGCAATCCTGCAGAACCAAGTATCTGTACCCAGGTTCAGTTCTCACCTTCTGACACTGATCTGCAGCAATTTTTTGTTTCCAGCCTAGCAAAGCAGCCTCCTCTCACTGGCAAGGTATTATTTTTCATGCAACAGTGTCAGCCTCAATGGCCTATATTGCAGATGAGGCTGGATAGGTTATAGTGACATATGCCTGTCAGGGGTAACTGACTCTAAATGATTTACAAAGAAAAGGATCACTTTGTTTTGTTTATTTCTAGGAGAATGGATCCAAAGGGTGCTGTACCTGACTACTTTCATGTTGTTTATGTTTTGTGTACCCGCAAAGGTCTATCTTGCCTCCACACTGAACTGCAGCAGCTCCAATGTTGCGGGACTTTCTTAGCTTCCCTTGGACCCCCCAAGGGAAGATTAGCCACAGCACAGGGTATCCGACCCAAGCTGAGACCCTCCCAGTGCAGCGCAGCAAAAAGGAAGGACTTTAACGTGCCACGCAGCCCTGACCCACAGTTCAGCACATATGTTTGGGGAAAGAACAGTGGGCTGGCTAAAAATCATCCTTGCTACCCAAGGAGTTATTCAAAGGGGTTTTAATGCGGCCCTATGCCCCATTTGAACCCCCAAGTTAAGGCTGCTCTTTCTTAAATTACCATAAGTGGCTTAGCAGTCAGGATTCAACCGCCTTGTTGGTTGAATATAAACGTAACATTCAACATGGCTGAATAAACCTTGATTGCTTGACATAAACAAGATATAAAAAGGAAATACTTGACACCACCCACTGTAACATGATCTTATATTGACAATGCAAAATTAGAAATTGGTATATACGGTGCATCAAATAAATCTGGATGAAATTGCTAGATGAAATTCCTAGGTTGCAGAAACAAAAAGCACAGAATTTATTTTTTTAGATAAGTATAGACATAGATGCAGCTGTAAATGTAGATCCATGGATGTACCTCAGTTCTACACGGAAAGGATAAACCCTCCTTGCCAAAGTTTCCTGCTGCTGCTGCCTTAGGTAGTCCACTTGGTAGCACAACCTCATTAACAAGATCTTTAAACATTTGCCAAATGATTTCCTAGAAATTAGCTGGGGGAGAAAGGACAGATTTACTGCAGAAATTGAGATAAAGCAGCAGACAGCTACAGCAGGCCTAAATAAAGTTAATCGAGTTTTTCTAAAATGTAGTCTAATTTGCATTCTTTTGGGATAACTTACTCATCTGCTGCTAAATAAGGATTCCTCTGGCTTGCCAAATAACCCATTTATATTAGCATACATTTACATATATTGACAT
This sequence comes from Tinamus guttatus, assembly GCF_000705375.1. The sequence goes on along the minus strand of NW_010579182.1, from coordinate 9,319 downwards.
ACAAATTGGCTTGAATATAGCCTTGTCTGAATCCACTCATCAACACTATCAGCTGAATTATTATTAATCCACAGTACCAGGCCTGCTCCTAGATAGTTTCTGAGCCCTTTTACAAGGTGCTTCACCAAGTCAGCGACAAGGGGACTTAGCATTTGAAGTAATTAGACATAATAAGTAGGTATCACTCAAATAAGTAGGTATCATCAAATGGTCTATTTTCCATTTCAGTCTTAGGCAAGCAATACTGTGCATTAATTTAGAAGGGGATGTAAACTTGTCAAGACATGTTAAAATCAACAGAGTTGCAGGAGAACTGACCGAGGCCATTTCTGGCCCTGCGATGCCAACAGCTGTGGGAACTTCAGTACTCAGTCAGTGCCAAGTTATTGGGCCAGCACAGAGCCCATAACAGAGTCACTCCTGGAGAAGTCTCTGGAAAAGAAAGGATCATAGTAGGTAACACATTCTCATTACAGCAGAAAACTCCTTCAGTACAGCATTCTAGGAGGTACTAAGAGCTGAAGCATTGATCAGCTCTTTCCACCCAGATTTTTAAAAGCCACACACAGCATGAATGTGTTAGACAAAGACAGATAACACAGATTCTTAAGAGATGGTTACTTTATAGGCTGTATTTTGATAATACGTAAGACATCAACATTTAACCATTTGATCTCAACACAAAAAATTACTGAATTCCATCCATTAGCATCACTTATAACAATACTGTCTGAGATGCTATCCTAGCAATTCAGCTGCAACTTCCAGGGGTGCTAAAAAGTTATTTATATTTATTAATAACCCATTATAGACACAAAACTTGCTAAATCAGTGTCAGATGCCTCATTCACAAGAATTCAAGAGGTTTTTGTTTTGTTTTGAGGAAAAGATGGTGGGCCAGCATCAAAGGTATTTTGAGATGGTATGAACCACCTCAACATGCAATTAGTTTTATACCTAAAATAGTATCTGCTTTGTTACACCAGAGTGCAGCAGCTGTATCAGGGCCATCACCCATAGAAGTAGAAGACATCCTTAGCATCACTGATAACAATTTACAGATAATACACTCCATGCTTTGCACTCCATGAAGACAAATGTCCAACAGTCAACAGTTACTTCCTTGTTCTTTACAGTTGACGGTCATGGAGAATTACACTCTGCTTGCCTGGGACTATCAAGCATAAATTCAAAGACTGTATAAAATACAGTCAATAACAAGAGAGAGGACAGATACTTCAAAGCCTTAAGAGAAATAAGCTCACATTTTATCTTCATGAGTTTGGTATGCAGCTTCTCTAAAGGCCTACATTTAAATGTAGTAATACTTACAAGACTTGTCTTCTCTATTTGAGAGATGAGTCTTCTTCACTTTGTACGCCTTAAAATTCTTAATACTAATAAAAATATCTTTCCGAAAGAGAATTCCCACTGGAATTTGCGTATTAACTTCAGCCTGGCTACTGAGACTACTACTAAATCCCATTAAATCCCACTCTCATTCACTCATTAGCAGCTCTGTGCACACAGAGACAGAAAGCAAGCTGTAAGGGATTATGTCCGTGAAAGAACCATCAGCTATCATTCCTCACACATTCTTCAGCTAAGTAACTTGCTGATTCTTGAAAAATTAGTTTTAATCTCCTTAAGTCAGAGGATAACAAAGAGGCTACTTTAAATCACTTAAATATTTTCAAGAACTTTAGCAAGATCAAACCATGAAAAAAGTTTCCAGATATGAGCACTTCTCTTGGTGTAACTTGTAATGCAGGTAAAATGACAGCTAGGAATATAAGGATTATATCAGAATTGCCCTAAAATGCTGATGGAAAATGAAAGATGGCAATAAATGTATAGAAAGATTATGAAAACAGTTGGTGGTATGTCTCTGCTTCTCAGCAATCCAACTCAGTGATAGCTCATGCTAAGAAAGTCCTTGAAAGATATTTTTGGGTGCCTTAAAATTATCTTCCCAGGACTCCTGTTTTTGAGTCTAAACATACTACTCCAATACTTCAACCCTAATTAATATTTAATTGTATCCCACAAAGTCAGAAGGAAAAAACATGCCTGGTCCCAGCATATTTCTCTGTCTTAATCTTCATGCACTCACTCAAGGTAGATCCTGAACCAGGAAAATATGAAGATACTCCCTAGAGGCTGCAGACCAAAGCAAAAGCAGGATCTCAGAAGGAACCAATATCTGTTCTTCACCTCTCAAAATGAGACAGGGCAGACCCCGTTATTCAGACGTCATTAAATGTATATCCATCATCAAATATTAAAGATGTTTCTCTAAGATCTTGAGATATTTGATATATATTCCTTGCCTGTTGGAATGCCAATTATATTCAGTGCTATTCTCTGAGAAAGTGTATTTAAGGATCCCTTACCTAGAGCAATAGGTTCTGATTTAGTTCTCTTCCTCTCTGATGTGGGCTCAGGACTTCTGCTGCTGACTGCACGTGTTACACATTGAACCGTCACGGTGCTCCAGGAAGAAAACATCATTTTTTTCCTATTTGGTCCTACCCCTTCTTTTCTCTGGGGATATTACCTGACCTCAGTGGGCTCAGCAAATACTCAGCTCTATAGAGAGAGCAAAAGAACATTTTGTTTCCAATAATGGAGTGAAGGTGGCTGAAGAGGCAGTCTCATTTTGTTGCATGCATAAAAATGGGTGGATGTACATGTAACATTTCTGACGAAACTCTGCAGCTTTCGCAGGAACTTCCTTGAGGTATTTTCTATGCTGACTTTCTCATAGTTAAACAACCTGTATTTTATATTTTAATGTACCTCTGCAGTTTCATTTTGATAGCTAGTTGTAACAGTATCCTCCTACCATTACAGCAGTTTCAATTGCTCTGATTTAGGTTTTTTTATGGCTAAATATTTGTTCTGACATTTTTACTTATTACAAGTATTTTCAATTCATGTCTGGGGGATTCTTAGATTATTTGGTTTTAAAACAGGATTAAGAGTAAAATTGGCCTTTATGGAATTCGGATTACACCAAACTGACCATTAGAGAAAGGTGAATGCATCCTACAAATCGGATTATTCACCAATCTAAACGCCAGGCCAGAATTTACACCCACACTATTTCCATAGCCCAGAAAACATACTTCAATACTTTATTCTACGCTGATGATGCTAAAACTCCGCAGGAGATAAAGCAACAGTGTTTAAAACCCTAAAGGGGAAATGAATCAGCAACGTGCTGCTGCACGTGGTTTCAAGGAGAACTCTCTTTGCTGACCTTGCAGGAGCCCTTTACTCTTCGGTATGGACCTGCGCAGAGCCCATGTCCTGTAACAGTTCCTAAAAGCATTTAGTTCACTGAGAAGGGCCATATATTTTATAACAAAGCAAGTAGTGTTCTTTTCTTACCCGTTGTAAAGCTGTGCGTACCAATATGGACTCCGTTTCTTATGGGGTTATTCCCCATATAAGAATCCAAGAAAAATCCTGCTCTGGTAGAAATTAGTAGAGAGAAACACTGGAGCCTGAAGTTGCATACCTTGAATACCACTGATCACTGGGACAGGTAAGACAAACTAAAGTGCACTGTAATGGTAATTACACTTATAAAACAAGAATTCTAGTAAAGGTTACTAATACTAAAGCTCTTTCATGCACTTTGGTTCACTGTAAAAATCAAATCTGATTACTTTACATGCTCCATTAAAATAGCTAGTTTGTTTTACATGGTGTCTGCCTATCTAAATTACCAAAATACATAACTGTAATGGATGCTATTTTTAATTGTGATTGGAACAAATCTAGATCTCCCTTCATCAATACTCAGATGAATGCTCATAATTCTTCCAACCTAAAGCTATAACATTTCTCTCTTCTTTCTATACTTTCACAGCATTTATGATGGATACATATTGCATTGACAGCACCAATATGCATAAATTTAAGAATATGAAGAAAAAATAACATATTAGGAAAAGTCTGAAAAAACTGCCTCCTACTCTAACTATTCTTTCTCCTTGATGTTGTCTTTTATTCTTCTTTGAACTAGAACAGCCAGTTGCTAGATGTGCTTAAAGTAACGGGCTTTTCTTAGGAGATAGCATAAAATTCTTTTGAAAAGACAGAGACTCTCAGAGTCATTTTTCATCCGGCAAAAAAATAAACGGTAAATTTACAATATCTATATAAGAGAAAGCTGTAACCTTTCATTTCCCCTCCATACAATACTAAATATTATTGAACAAAAATATTATTTAGCTATGAAGGAGCTGGTAACAGACAATATAATGATTTTATTGATCCGGTCGCAAAGAGAAAGAAAATATTTAGCAGTGTTTATTTTGATTCCTTTTAATCTATTCGTTACAGTGCTGTGTGTCTAACAAAATCTGAATAAATTCAGACTTGATCGGTGTTTTGTCTCACAAAATCCATTTCTAATTAACTGGATATTCCTGTGCTCTGGAGTGCCACTGCTCATTTGCATTCCTGCAGCTGCTTCCTGTCTTTCCTAGACTTTTGTGCCTTAGAGTATGTTATGGAGACTTAAGCAGTTTAAATCTCTTTTCTCACAAAACAGATGCAGAGGATGAATATTTCCCTTTCCTGGTGAAAGGGCTTTGAAAGGACAGCTTTATGCCATTACCTGGTCTCCCATATTTCAGCAGATCAATAAAGACTGTGCAAGACTGTTCTTGCCCTACTTCCCTACAGCCAGCTATTGATTTATAGTCACCAGAGCAGGTGTATCAGCCTCTGCACGCATCTCCCTGCGTCTGCATGATAAAGGAGCTTTTTGTAGATAGTGAAAGATTTTGTAATGCCTCATTAAACGCTAGGAATATGTTGAAAGCCCCTGTGAAACATAGTGTCTCATCAAGCTTGGCTTAAAATAAGTACATGGCAAGCTTCCAAAAGATTTAAGTGTTTTTGTGGAATGGAAATTATATTTAAATTTCATACCATGGTTGCGTGGCAGGTGTGCACTGATTAGCATTCTGGATATGCTGCACACATCCATCATCCATCAGCTACAGAAGCAGACCTGTGGAAACAGATACAGTTATAATTACACATCTCCTATAGAAAGTTTTCTTGCTGTATAGGGGGATTATTAACATTATATTCCATAATAAGCCAATGGAAACACTTCTCCTCACTAGACTGGCAAAACGCACTACTAGTTCCATATCAAAAGACATTAGTGAACATCTGATGCTCTGATTAGCTTACACAAAAAGCTGACTAGACTCCATTCTTGTTAGTAATTTACCTTTTACACTTCATAGACTTATATTTCAAATGCACTTACTAAATGATGAGATCTCAAATGTAAAATGGAATGTTTTTTCTTTACAGATATGCTTAAGGAATACACTGAAATTCACACCCAGGTTTTCCAAACAGAGAATAATGAATTAACCATCAATCAAAAGTTTCAATCCTGTCCCCTCCCCACCAAAAGCCACCGGTGACTCCTGCTTTCCCCTCTCCAGAGCGCTACACACACACTCCACTATGGCTGCTGACAAATGGATGCCATTAGCCCAGCACATATCCTAGGGCTGTTACTGCCTCACAGTTTGATCGTGCTTATAGACTTTGCTCTAAGCCACTAATAAATAAATCAAACAGTGGCAGGGAAAGTTGAAGGCCCAAATTCTTCCTTCCCTCCTCCCACACCGCCTCTCTTTTCCTTCTAGATGCTGATGGCTGCAGTTACTGAGGAATAGTTGAAACAATTTCCAGACGAGCATGTCTTTTCATCATGCAGCAGCAGAGGTCGTGGGGTTTTATTATTTAGCCCTAAACTTTTTGTTCAGGTATTGCAGGAGTGGATCCAAATGGAGATGCCTGGAGAAAAGTATCCCAAGCAAAATCCTTTAAAGCCCTTACTCTGCACAGGAATGAGAGGATTTCCCTTGGCGAGCAGACTATTTCTCGAGATGAAATACAGCATGCTTCATTTTTTTTCTTTTAATTATTCCAACCTAAGACAGCACAAAACAGTACCATTAATAGGCTTATAACAGACATACTAGAGAATACACAAAAAGTACCATAATTCAAACATTTGAGTGACATTGGGAAGCAGTATCATAAAAGTTTGGCAACTACTTTGCATGTTCTTAGGCTATCATGTACTTTTAATGTAAATCATGTTAAGTGACAGGAGGTAACAGAATGCCTGCCCAGAGAGAAGCTGCAGTAATATTTCCAAAAACCTATTGGCACCTAACTTTAATTAGCAGAGTTCCCTAGAGCTGTAACATCATTTCACCAGAAGTTCTGAACCTTTGCGTAATTCAGAGGATGCATCAAATACTCAAAAAGCCTCTAAGCCAGTTCTATAACGTCAAATATTAAGCTTCAAAAAAAAATTTTGAATAAAAAATACTACCTACTGAAAGTGGTATGACTTCTGAGTTCTCCAAAGTGCAAACTGGCCCACTATTTAAGTTTTATTACAATATTTTCAATTTAAGGCAAAGCATTCTGATGTCCCCAGCAATCCTTTCATCCCTCAGCAGATGAAACGCCCACCCTCGCGTGTTCCTGGCATTCCCCAATTACACAGCAGTTCAGTCTTTACCTCGCACAAGAACCACGAAGGATTCCAGTCCTCTTAATTAAACCACATGAAAGCAGCTCGCTCGTCTTCAAGAATATCTAACAAATGATAATTCAG
>NW_010579181.1:9737-27879 GCF_000705375.1 Tinamus guttatus | reverse complement strand
AGTCCTCTTCAGAAAATGTCCTGAGGATGACCTAGAACTGAGACCAGCCCTGGCCTATGCAGCACCCTCTTGACAGGAGACCAAACCTGCTCTTCCAGGGGTTACCCCAAACTTCTCCTTACAGTGCCACAGGGAGTTCCTGGTGCAGGCTGAGTGCTGACCCATGAAGGTAGCAGAGTCACTGCTGTGGGCACAGAGCACCCAGGGCTGCAGACAGACCACTCTGAAATGAAGCACTGTGCAGAGCTGAATGCACTTCCCGGCTTAACACCCCTGCAACATCCCTAGGAGAAGGTAGCCATGATGCCATTTCCTTTTGACACTGTGGCAGGGAATCCATGCTCTAAAGTACTACCTGCTCCACACAGAACCTTGGAGAGCTACCCTGGCAGACCCTATAAGCTGTGGAAGGTGCTGGCTTCAGAAGAATACTCCAGGAAGAACAGCAATATTGCCCTGCAGGCACAGACTTACTGTGTCAAGGACTGTGAAGATTTCTCCCTACAGTGACCTCTGATATTCTCCCATTCCAAACAGTCTTTATCTTTGAGTCACTTATCTCATGCTGGTGCTTGCAGACAGTGCCCTAGATTTTGCTGCTCCTTTAAGAGGATCTACAGCTGGACAGAGCTGTCTGTCTGCAGCGCCTGACAGGTTGCCATGGTCTCCTACATTCTCAGGAGCCAGACGTAACTCAGGAGCAGAGGGCCAGCTGAAGACATGACTGTCCCCTGTGCACTGCACCCCTGAATGTCCCAGGGCTCCAACGCTGACAATTCCTGTAAGGCAGCAGAGTCATCCCTTGGAAATATCCTGTGAAGTAGATTAAAATAATCACCAATGGTCCCTCTCAAAACAGTAAAGAGAGACTGAGTTCAATATATTAGTTTGTCTCACTGGAGGATGATTACCTCACCGAGGTGTAAATGTCCCACTCTGGGAGCCCCTGCTCTCATCTCACAAGAAGATAGGACACCTGGACAGGGACAAGGAGGGAGATATATGTCACTGTCTCCTTACTCTGTAACAATGTAACAACTAGGAGAACCACATCTTTCTGGAGCATCAGATAGCAAGTGAAGAATCTTCTGAAATAGCACAAGATGCCTAGTACTACAAGAGCTTTGCTCAATATGAAGGATGCCACCAAAGCCTCATCCAGGGGCAGGTGGAGCTAGCTTTTACAGAGGAAGGAATATTTTAACCATTGCAGATAACTGTTGCAAAGATAACCTAAAGAAGCCCCTCTTAGCAACATGGTGCACCAGTGGACCACAGGAAAATGACTTATAGTGGGATTTATTAACAGGCACCAGGCTGACAAAGACACTTCTTCACGGCTCCACTATTCAATTCTGGGGAATCTCACAGAAAAACTGCCCCAGTACATTGCCCTTTCTGCGTGGTATTGAAATTCTATTAACAGTGTGCAGGATAAAATAGAGGAAACCACTGGCCCAGGCAGCTGCTGCAATTTTGACATGAGCTCTGCTGCCCACAAGGATTCCATAGTGCAGGCATTGTGATGCCACAAAAATCGATTCAGTCCTGCTCTTCCAGCACTTTCTTAAATGACCTATTTCGGAGGTAGAGGAAGCCATTCAACTGGCTGTAGGGAGGACCTTGGGGACTTGTAGCTCAACAGAATAAAATTCTGAGTCTTGCAGCAGACAGGGCTGGCAGTTATGCTGTCTTCCCCACTGGTCCAAGAGCCGAGATGTCTCCCTGATGCTAAGCAATGAAAAAGAAAAGCATCCACAGAGGGCAGGGGTGTGTGTGTCAGCCACCACATCATCCTACCAGCTGAAACTGGATCCAGTAGCATAAGCAGACATGGGATATTGACACTTTGTGTTCTTTTTATTGAGTACAGGAATTTCCCTAGCACAACATTGCAGGGCCAAGAAGCCGAACCAGGTGGACAGGCATCCAGATCCTTACCAAGCAGTGTGCCCTGAGCAATTACAGAGCATTTTAAATGGCTCAGGCTGTGTCCAGTTGTATCCCAAAATTCAGCCCAATAAAGATGACATGGAACACTCTCCATTCTGCTTTTCTCGCAAGCTCATTCCTGTCACCAGCCTTGTCATAGGTGACACAGTCCCAGGCGGGTATTACTGGACCATTCAGCACCTCCAGAAGCATTGGGCAATCACAGGTGACAAGTGAATCTAGTCCTCATTCCGTATAATGTCCTCTCGTCAAGACCATGGCCAGCCCTGGTAAACGAATAATGCCTTTCTTGGTGAAAGTCCTTGAATAAATTATAGGCTCCAGCTTTGGAAGTAGAAAACAACTGTAAAAGAGCAGCACTGAGGAAATTATCATTTATTGGAGACAGGCCAGCTCTGACACACTGACACACACATGTACAGAAGGCCTCTCAGTCTGACAAGCTGGATTCATCATTCTGGAGCAGTGGGAAGAATTCAGACTTGTAAAGTGAGATGGGCCACTTATTGCTGCAGAATTATTAACATTCAAATCAGTTTCTTCAGTCTCTCCATGAGCTCCTTGTTCCTCATGCTGTAAATGAGGGGGTTCACTGTTGGAGGCACCACTGAGTACAGAAAAGCCACAGAGAGATCCAGAGATGGAGAGGAGATGGAGGGGGGCTTCAAGTGTGCAAACTTTGCAGTGCTGACAAACAGGAGACCATGGCCAGGTGAGGGAGGCACATGGAAAAGACTTTGTGCTGGCCCTGCACAGAGGAAATCCTCAGAACAACTGTGAAGATCTGCACGTAGGACAGCACAATGAAAATGAAACACCCGAAAGCTAAAAAAGTACTAATCACAAGAACTCCAGCTTCCCTCAGGTAGGAGTGTGGGCAGAAGAGCTTTAGAAGATGGGAAATTTCACAGAAGAACTGTTCCATGACATTGGCTTGGCAGAGGGGTATTGCAAATTTTTAGTAGTGTGCAGCACTGCATTCAGGAAACTAGTGTCCCAGCAACTACTGCCATTTTGACACAAGCTCTGCTCCCCATGAGTGTGCTGTAGTGCAAGAGTCTGCAGATGGCCAGAAAGTGATCATATGAGCAGAGGACACTCAGCTGAAATGAAAAAGACAAGAAAAAAAGACCTGAGCAGCACATCCTAAGTAGGTAATTCCTCTGTTGTCCCACAGGGAATTGGCTATGGATTTGGGGACAGTGGTAGAGATGGTGCCCAGGTGAAGAAGGGTGAGGCTGATGAGGAAGAAGTACATGGGGATGTGGAGGTGGTAGTCACAGGCTACAGCTGTGATGATGAAGCCGTTGCTTAGGAGGGCAGCCAGGCAAATGCACAGGGAGAGCGAGAAATGCAAGAGCTGCAGGTCCCATGTGTTGTCTATGAATGCCAGGAGGAGGAACTTGTTCATGGAGCGGCCATTTATTGGGCATTTGTTGTCTCTGTGTGTGGGGTCTGCCCAAGGAAGAAAAGGATTTAAGATGTTAGGACAAGCTTCTCTGAGCAAAACCCATTCTACTTCTCATTACATTGTTCCCCACCCACTCCTACCCCTTTTGCAGAGATAAGACTTTGACCCATTGGCTCTGGAGGAGTTATTTCTACTTTACTAGGGTATGTAAATGCAGGTGTCAAACTACCCTGTGGATGTGGGAGTGATACCAGAGGATGAGCGACATGAGCTGAGTGAAGGGAACTTGGAAAAGTGGAAATATTCTCTTTTTAGCATTTTGAGAGATGAATCCAGCCCTCATGTTAGTTGGCTCTGGAACAGAAGACCCTTGTGAGGGATTCATCTGCCCCAGCTTTGTCCTCTTGAAAAGAAGTATCTTTATCTGAATCAGTCAAACCAGATCTAGGAGAGAAACAGTACAGCGAAGGCAAGGGGCAACGTGACCCTTTCTCATCGTCTCTATCACAATGACATGGATCCAGGCCTCATATCAGTTTATCATCTGCGCCCTTCCTCTAGGCATTGTAGTGGGCGTGGGAAGTGTATACATTGTGCATCTGAAGTATACATTGTGCAGCAGATTATATCCACCTGTATTGTGGAGAAGCTGTTCAACATTTTAATAATCATTTTCTCCAGAGGATGGGCTGCAGTGACGGGAGCTGTTTATATATTTCTTCAGTTTTTGCATGCCTCCATCACACCATCAGAGCATACCTTGGTGGGGAAGAAATCTTTGATATGTCGGTTGCTCCCAGCATGAGCACTCGTGCATGCCTAGAGGAAAAAGAGCTTACAATGACTGTGTAGAAAGTCAAGGATCAGGTCTGTGCATCTGTCTTGCTCCCTGCTGCCCTCTGTTTGCACCTTTCCCAGCTAAATGAGAATTCCGCTCACAATATAATCTGTGAGAGAAATTGGACTGAGGCAAGAGTTCAGGAATTCAGTGAAGATTTCCAAATTCTTCTCTGTCACCTTAAACATGTGTCAAGGTTGGTTGTCACACAACCAGCACAAGAATTCTAGCTGTAATAATAAATATGCTATGGAAGAACTCTGAAGGGCAGCTGGCATCCTGGCAGGATGCCATAGACAGAAAGTGCTAAGGGTGGGGGCGGTTCTTCTTGAGGGAATACCAGACCATTCCTCAACCAGATGCATTGCTTTGTTTGGAAGAGTTACAGAGTATTTGGGCACATCACTACCATGAAAACAACATCATGCAGGAACCACAGGGTCCATGCTGACCCCCCACCTCCTTAGCCTCAGAGAGCAAAAGAGTGAGACTGGCATTGAGAGCCCCTTAGAGACCAGAGGTTCCAATGGGTGGGAGAGGATAAATGGGGGATTTGCTTTGAAGACGGCATATGAATTGCAAGAAGTGACAGGGAGTTCTCCCTCCAGCCCCCCCAGTATTTCTGTTTCTATCTTCCTTTCATTCACTGATCGTATTTTCACTGCCCACCTCTCTTCCTCCCTGTAGCTGTCTCATTGTCCCATTTTAGCCCTCACAAACTCCGTCTTATTCTCTGCGCACTCTGCTGCAGAAACCTACCAGCAGAAGGCCACTGTCCAGGGCCATAGTTGCAGGAGCTAAGGAGCATGCCAGACAAATGGTGATGAGACCAGAGGGAGATGGCGGTACTTCCTGTAGACAAAGGAGCGTATGAAAGGACTTTATGAGCTCCTCACAGAACTGAGCTCTCGCTGTAATGGTCTGAGGGTGTCAGGTATCAGTTTCCTTTCTAAACTTGGCAGCTGTTTTTCCACCCCAACGCTATCCCAGACAGTAAGTCATAGATAGGGCAGACTCACATAGCTTCTTGTCTTTAAAATAATTCTTGCCTTGACATTAGTCTTGAAAAGGCCCTGCAAAAATGTCCAGGGGGGTAAGCCAGAGCTGTGAGCAACCCTGCTACACATAGCATCTTTTTGATAGGAGCATGAAACTGTTCTGCCAGGTATCACTCCTTCTACTCAGAACTTCTTTCTACAGCACTGTGGGGAGTTCTAGGGCAAGCAGAGTGCTGACACTCACAGACAGCAGAGTCACTGTCTGGGCACATACCATTTGGGTACAGGCCACTGCTCTGAATTACAGCCCATGTAGACAAAGGTGCAGTCCTGAGCTTCATACCCTTGCACCATCCTCTGGACAAGGGCATGCGCTGTCCTTCTCACAGTACAGCTAGGAATCCCAGCTCCAAAGCACTACCTGCTCCACACAGGAGAAGCTGATAGCAGGGCTGTCTGCCCTGACAGACCCTATCAGCTGTGGAAAGTGCCAGTCTCAGAAGAACACTCCAGGAACAACAGCAGCATTGCCCTGCAGTCACTGACTTCCTATGAGGATTTCTCCTGCAGTGAGCTCTCAGCCATCTTCCCATTCCCAAATGTCTTTAATGTCAGTTGTTCATCTGATCCTGGTGCCTTCAGGCAATGCACTGAGTCTTGCTGCTCCTGTAAGAGGAGCTGCACTTGGACAGAGCTGTCTTTCCACAGTGCCTACCTTTGCCATGGCCTCTCATAGTCCCAGGACCCAGGCTCAGCTCAGGAGCAGAAGCCCAACTGAAGACATGTCTTGCTCTGTGACTTGCACCCCCTTGTGATGTTTCTGGGTCTCCAGGACTGACAACTCCAGAAAGGCAGCAAAGTCACCCTTGGGAAATGTCCACTGAAGTGAAACAAAATAATCAATGATGGTCCCTGTCTAGAGAGTGGAGAGAGACTGAATCCAGTATTACAATTGGTCTTATCAGAGGATAGTTATCTGAGAGATGGAAATGTTCCTACTCCAGAAAATCCTACTCCCATCAGGACATGTAGACATGGATGAGAAGGGAGTTCATGTACTTGTGCTTCAGGGCTGACTTAGAAGAGTTAATCAATTCATCTAAGGCTCACTGAGAAGCCCCTGGGATTCATTTCCCTCCAGTGCACTCCAGAAACTCAACAGGATTTTCATTACTCAAGTATATACAAAATGGATATCTGCATTTGAACTCCTTGTCTAAGCTCCCACTGCAAACAATGGAGATGGAGGTAATGGCCACAAACTGAAACACCAAAAGTTCCACAGGAACTTAAGGAAAAAATTCTTAACAGTGAGGGTGACAGAGCACTGGAACAGGCTACCCGGAGCGGTTGTGGAGTCTCCTTCTCTGGAGATCTTAAAAACGTGCTTGGACACAGTCCTGTGCCACATGCTCTAGGTGACCCTGCGTGTGCAGGGGGGTTGGACTAGATGACCTCTAGAGGTCCCTTTCAACCTTAAGCATTCTATGATTCTATGATTCTACGATTCTTCTGACTGCCCAGGAAAATCCCTCTTCTTTAGGACCTTGTATCAAGGCTTTTACAGACTTTGGTGCAGAAACAAGGACTGGTCTGGAACCTCCAAGAGCTGTGTGATTCCCAGGATGTCCTGGGACCCCTCAATAGCTGTATGGGTCTATTCGTACATCCACATGTCCTGATTAAATTAACAGTTTCCAACATCATCTTTACAGTACACTCTCTGTGCACTTAGCACTGCAGCCGTATAACTCCTCTCGTCATTCTGTTCATCCCCATACCAAGCTGCTGATTTGCACTTCAGGGAGTTAAAATCGTGCTTTGTCTTGCAGAAGTCTATCCCTTTAAGCAAGTCCTAAATTCTGTTCTATCTAGCATTTCCTATCTATCTAAAGGTTTCTAGTCAGGCTCTCCCTTGTGGAAAGTGAACCTCATTGGCGGCAGCTTGGATTTAGCTAAAGTGAGAGTGTAATTATCTCTGAGGAACTGTAACAAAGTTTACTTTTTCTTTTGCAATTAAGAAAAAAAATCTTTGTGTGCCTATTTGCAGGTAGTTCTCTAATGAAAACAGGTGGGAATTGAGGCACATTCAGCTACAGACTTCAGTGGAAATTGTTGAGTTTTTAACCAGTGATGCAAGTCCCAGGTGGCTGATGAGAGCAATGGCAGGGTTGGGAAGATGAGGAGAGATATTGTCCATACATTCTCTGAACTCTGGGGCATTTCATTTTGTGCAAGTCCAAACTTCATTAAGAGACCTTTTCAATAGCAATTGGAGAATGTTGTTACCATTTATTTTGAAAACTGAATAATAATAATAAAATTATTTTAAAGCATGTGTGTTTTTATGTCTTTGAAGTCTCCATCTTTCAACTCCACTCATGAAATCTTTCTGATTATCTGTAGAAGATTTAAGAAAATTATAGGGAGAAACATCAGAGCTTTTTGTATTTTAATGAGCCCCATAGTGTATTTGGTACTGTATCATGGCTACTGAGTGGAAACTGACCAAAACATTCAAAAAGTCAAAGCCATAAGCAAGCCACAAAGTTTCATAGAGCATTAATGAGTCCCTCTGGAAGCCATTAGCAACAAAGACTAACCAGGGGCTGATCAGAGCAGAAAAGTCATCACTGATTGCAAGCAGGCAAAAGAAATGTGCAGGTGGCTCTTATGCCATGTGAACTCTTCATGTGTTTTGTCAAGGAAAATGTCCAAGCACGGACACTGAGGGAACACTGGGAAAGCAGATCCTTTCCTCCATGCATTGTCCAGGGCAATGCCTGTGGAAAGTGTGAGAGTGGAGTGTGCAATGCCAAGTGCAGGACAACAAAATGAAACCTCCAGGGATCTGTGGTGGGGCAAGGAGGCAATGAGGCCCCCGTGTTTCCTGTGTAGGCAAAGGCCCAGTCTCAGGGAAGAGACCTGCTGGCATAGAGCAGATGACAAAGTAATCATGATATGAGGTACCCACTGAGAGAGCAAACCCTGCAGTACCCAAGGTCAGAGAGAAACAGAGCTGGACCATGCAGCCATGGCAGGAGACGTATTTTATGCTCAAGGTGACTGCAGCAATTGGGGCCTATGAAGGAAGTGACTGGATCTCTAGGAAGGACAACATGCCACTGTGAATGTCTCTGGGCTTGAACAGCATGTGATCCAGGCATACTGTGGCTGTACCATTAGTAATGGACAGGGCACCCCACTTCTGCAGGTTATGGTGCAGGTGCATGAAATGTGGAAGTACACCCAGGTATGCCTGGGTTGTAATCCAGAGCAGTATCCCTGCACTCTGAGGTGCAACTCTGATGCTTGATATGAGCTTCCCATGGAATTATCCATGTTGCTAGAGGGAGAAGTTGTAGACAGAAGAAGCAATCCCTAGCAGGCCATTCTTTTGAGAGGGTAGTGCATGGGACAGGGCTGCTTTCAGGTCTAATTCACCTGCAGGACATTTTCTGACAGGGTCTTTGTGAGAGGTCAGTCAAAGCAGGGGTAAGCTGAAAGATAAGGAGCTTTCCCGAGAGTCTGCTTTCAGTTTCCTCCTGTTTTCAGGAGGTGAGTGGGAAAGGAGCTGTCAGGTTTGGAAAAGACTGACACTCTTAGACTTTACAGTGAGACATCAATAGGACTCACAGGATAATCAGTACCTTTCTCACTTCCCTGCCTACAGGAAGCATCACAATTGCCTTCTCTAGCCTCTTCAGCATTTGTCTGACCTGATCCTTACCACCTGCAAATACGGAGATGCTCCTGGACAGTGCCCTGCTACTGGTAGGATTCTGTAATAGAGAACCAAGAAGGTGGATGGGTTCTCTGAGGACTGACAGGGAAAAGAGGTGGGGCAGAGAAACAGCTGCCAGGCAGAGAAGCTTTGGGCAATAGAGATATGATCAGAGAATGAGAAATAGATACGAATGCTAGGGTAGGTGATATTTAGAAAATTCTCTTCAGTGTAGACATCTTCCTCTGATCAAGTCCCCTTGTGTCCTCTCTCCCACCAAGCTGAGCCTCTGACATCAAGGCCAGGGGGTCTCATCAGCAGTCCAAGCTCCAGCAGAGGGCAAGGGTATCTCTCCTCTGCTGTAGCCACTTCTCACTGCACAGCAAAGGGGCTTGGAGAGACTATCCTGTGATGCTACCCTCTGGGAAGCAGTGTCACAACTGAGTAAGGTGAAGATTTTCCTGAGCACCTGGCTATCTTTTCTCCTTGCTTTCCCTTTTATAGAAGGATCATGATATTGGTGCTTGTTCCCTCCCCTTTCTGTACCAATCTGCTTCTTGCTCTGGTCCTCTCCAGGGTTAAGGAGGATTCAGGTACAGTTTAGGATGCAACTTCCCACTCCCAGTATAGTATCTAAAGAAACATCAGTGAGGGCTGAGTCCATCTCACTGTGGAAAAGAAACATCTAGAAAAGGTTGGGTCAGCCCCTACCTTCACTTCACTGTTCTTTCATTTCCTCAAGTGGGAGCAGGTTTGACTGATTCAGACAGAGGCACTTCTGTTCAAGAGGCCAAGGTTGGGGAAGAAGATGACTTCAATAGAATCTTCCCTTTCAGAAACAACTGCCATGAGCACTGTATCCATCTTTTACAGTGATGAAAAGGGGATATTCCTACTGAGTCCCTGAACCAAAATCTCTTCACTCAGCTCATGGTGCCCATCCCCAGATATCTCCATCAAATGCATGGGGCATTTACACAACCCTGTAGGGCTGGACTGACTCCTCTGGAGCGCACAGGCAGAAGCCTCTGCCATGCACGACGTTGTCAGCCAGTACCTCATATTTGGTGTCAATGTTCTTCGCCACATCCAATGAAGGATGGAGATTCTCCTTGCCCCTTCTCTTCTTGTTAATGTATTTGTAGAAACATTTTTGTTGCCTTTTACAGCAGTGGTCAAACCGAACACCAGGGCCATTCCCTACTTGGGATGTGCTGTCCAGCTCTCTTTCCTCTTTTTCTTATTTTCAGCTTTTTCCTATTTTTCATCAGTGCCATGGGCTATGACTGAAATATTTCCAATAGTAGCCCGGACTATCTCCCACATGACAGGGTTGGTGAAAGATGCCCATGATGAGGACCTTCCAGGCATAGGGAAATGAGGCTGGAAAGTGATTCCTATCACACTCAGTGAAAAACACTGGCTGGATCTAGACATGCCTAAACACAGTCTGAGCTATTCGAAATGCCCTGAGATTGCTCAGAGCATCATCCATGGACACAGAACCCTTGCTAGGGGCTTGCCAGATGCAAGAGTGTCCATCCAGCTTGGTCTGCCTCTCACTCTGACCACAGTGGCCAGTGTAGAGTCACCCCATGGCCCTGGGGTAATCACTAATTACCAGCTTAAGGCCCTGAGCGGAGCTCTAGAGCTCATTCACTGTGAATGGTGAAGCTCTAGGAACAGCTGGGCAGTCCATTACTAATGCACTCAGTGGGAAAAGTCTCTTTGGGAAGCAGGGATGTCCATGGAGAAGAGGAAAGTAGACTCAGCATTCTCTCTCAGAGTATCTAAAGGAGGTCTTAGCCCTCCCCTCCTAGCCAGGAACATACTGTAGGCATTCTAGCTGTCCACATCCAGATGCCCAGACGCATTTCTGTGGCCTTAGTATCTAGGGCGCTTCTCCTTGGGGCACCTACAAATCAACCAGAAGCAATGGGAGAACTGTGGCCTTCTGGAGGGCAACTTGCAGGGGAATAGCCAAATTTTCTAAAGATAGCATGTCCTGAAGAGCGATTTGGCCCATTCTCCTCCGCACTCATTACCCAGGGCTGCAGAGTTTAGAGAACTTGGGCACTTCATTGTCAAGGACATGTTTGCTTGGCAGTACCCACAGAGTCAGTGTCTGAACTGCATGTGAAATTCCCCTTCCAGAGAGACCATAGGAAGAACAAGCACAGGATGGAGGGGTGGGAAATGCAGGATAATAGCACAATATTTCTGTCATAAGAAGAAAGGACACAGAGAGGAGTTTCTCCTCTCCTGGATGCCCAGCTGCCAAGGGAGCAAGACTGAAGAAGGGGCCTCTAGAGTGGGGCCTTTCCACCTCTTATCTCTAAGGAGACAAACTGGAATGCTGGAATTAATCTCTCCTCAGTGATTAGAAAGATATTTCCCAGGAGTGGGAAGCACAAGGGACAGAGAAATTCTGGTTCTGCTTTTGAGCAAGACCAGACTCCTGTATTAGATGGAGCTCACTGCAACCTGACAGCACTGTTTAGAGACGGCTGTGTCCAGGAGCAGCTCTTCCACAAAGAGCACTGTGGCTCCGGGCACTGTCTGCGGGTGCCAACACGAGAGAAGGAAAATGAGCAAGATGAGTGAGACAGAAAGAAGTTAAAGACAGTTGGGAGTGGGAGGACAGCTGAGATCTTCTTGGAGGAGTAATCTTCATAGCCTCTAACACAGTAAGTGCCCAGCTGCAGAACAATGAAGGTGAGGTTCTCTGAGAGGTCCTCTGAAGCTGTCACATCCCACGCCTGACAGGGTTCATCAGGATGGGTATCCAAGTTCCTCTTGTGTTGAGCAGAACATACTTCAGAGCAGGTATGCCCAGACACACTTTCATAAGAAAATGGCATTCTGCAACTTTCTTCCACAGTTGCAGGAGTGTAAATCATGGCATGAACATACATCCACCCAAAGCAGTAATGCAGAGCAGTGTCTGCAGGGAGAATCTTTAAATGGAGCCATCACCATCAGGGCAGGTTTATTCACCTGTTAAGAGAGTGTTGTGTGAGTCAGGGTTACTCACAGCTGTTGCTCATCCTGGGACTGTTTCTGGGGAGGACTTTTCAAAAAGGGATACCTGAAAGGGAAGGTGTTTTCTTGAGTCTGTGCTTTCAGTTTTATGCTCTTTGTGTAGAATGAAGTGTTATTGGATCTGTCAGGCTTCTACAGGAGATTAAGACTTCAAAGCAGCAACAATGAGAGAGGAACTGTTATGGGAAGAATTCAGCAAATCCCTTCATCCACCCCTCAGCCTACAGACAGAACCAGCATCACCTTTCCAATCTCATCAGGTTTGTTTCACCTGCTCCTTATCCCTGAAGACTTGGAGATGCCTTTAGGCAGTGTGCTCTGTGCCAAAGAGTTGTCTGCAGGACAGAGATGAGCACCCAACAGGTAGAATGGGGTCTGTGAGCACTAACAGGGAGAAACATGGGACAGATACAGAGCACCCTGCAGGGACATCTCCCTGCAGCAGAGTCATGGTCAAAGTGTGAGAGGAAAACACAAATTCCAGTATCCCCTCTCTTCTCCTACCTAGTATAGCCTTCTGCTCTTGAGGCTGTGAGGTTCAGGGCATGAGTCATTTCCTTAGCAGCTGGACATCCAGAGAGGAGAAACAGTTGAGTACACCCTGTCTCTCTGCCCCTCCTTCTCTCAGCCAAAATATCATGGTATTGCTCTGTGTTTCCTATCTGTCCACACTGCCTTTATCCTTCCCCTTAGATTCTCTGGATAATAGGATTTCTGCTGCAGGTCAGATACCCATCCTGCGAGTCCTGCTAAGCATACATGTCCCTGACACCGAGATGTCTAAGTCCTCCTCTAATGCCACTAATCTCTTGGGCTCTGAGAGAAGCATTGTGGGGGAGGAGCAGCAGCGGAGGGAGCCAGCTTTTTCTTCAGGACAGCCCATCCTTAAAATAGTTGATGATTTCTCTGGGTTGTGTGGCTGAAATGATATCTGCCCTTCAGAAGGACACAGGGCTGCCATTGCATCTGTGTATTATCTAGGAATCCCACAGAGAAGCCACATAGAAACTAAGGCCATGAAAGTGCTGCTGGGCAGCTGCTGTGCTCCTGACTAGAAGGGGAGGACTGAGACCTCCCTCAGTTACTTTGAGATAAGATGCTTAGTTTCTTGATCTGCTCTTTGAAACTAGACTCTTTTGTTGTCAACAGAGCAATTTCTTTCTAAGAAACATGAGTGAAATTGGCCTCTACTGCAGAGGTGTAAGCATAAGACAGCAGGGAACAAGACTAATGACCAGGCCAGCTCTCCTCATTCTGCACCAAAGCCAGAGAGATTCCTTTTCCCTCCCAGGAATCAGAGCTGTTCACTCTGAGCGCAGTAGCAGTGCTGGGGATCTCTATCTCTTTATGGTAAACTCAGCTAGCGTAAACCACAGCTCAAGCCATGGAGCTCAGTGACTTCCCTATCGAGATGGGGAAAAATGGAATGTATGTGATTACAGGGGATTATGTGAAAATTTTGTTCACAGAATTCTGTCCTAACTCAACATCTCTTCTTCCTTGGACAGTCCCCCTGGGCCCCAAGGGAGCAAGCGTCCAACAGCAGTTCCCACAATGAATTCCTCCTCCTGTCTTTCGAAGACACAAGGGAGCTGCAACTTTTACACTTCTCACTCTTCCTGAGTATCTACCTGGCTGCCCTCCTGAGCAACGGCCTCATCATCACAGCTGTAGCCTGCAATCACCACCTCCACACTCCCATGTACTTCTTCCTCCTCAACCTCTCCCTCTTTGACCTTGGCGCCATCTCAGTCACTATTCCCAAATCCATTTCCAATTCCATCAGGAACACCAGGGCCATTTCCTACTTAGGATGTGCTGCTCAGGTTTTTCTGCTTCTGTTTTTGCTTGCAGCAGAGTATTTTCTTCTCACTGTCATGGCTTATGATCGCTTTCTGGCTATCTGTAGACCTCTGCATTATGGAGCCCTCATGGGCAGCAGAGCTTGTGTCAAAATGGCAGCAGCTGCCTGGGCCAGTGGTTTTCTCTATGCTGCCCTACACACTGGAAACACATTTTCAATACCCCTCTGCCAAGGCAATGTCGTGGAGCAGTTCTTCTGTGAAATTCCCCAGATCCTCAAGCTCTCCTGCATGGACTCATACCTCAGGGAAGTTGGGGTTATTGTGATTAGTGCCTGTTTATTCTTTGGGTGTTTCATTTTCATTGTGCTGTCCTATGTGCAGATCTTCACAGTTGTACTGAGGATCCCCTCTGTGCAGGACCGGTACAAAGTCTTTTCCATGTGCCTTCCTCACCTGGCTGTGGTCTCCCTGTTTGTCAGCACTGTCATCTTTGCCTACCTGAGGCCCCCCTCCATCTCCTCCCCATCCCTGAATGTGGTGGCAGCTGTTCTGTACTCGGTGGTGCCTCCAATAGTTAACCCCCTCATCTACAGCATGAGGAACAAGGATCTCAAGGATGCCCTGAAGAAACTATTTCAGATGGTACTAGTTCAGCAGCAATGAGCTGCCCATCAAAAGAAACTCCCATTTTATCTCAAGGAACTCTTGTACTGTGGGATATCTATCTGTGATCATCATGATTGTACACAAAGGTCTGAATTCATCCTGCTTACCCAGGAGTACAAACCCCAGCTGTTTGGCCCAGAGGCCTTCTGCAAATCTGCCCTTCATTGTGTCAGAGCTGGCCTCCCAAGTAACATCTCTGTAATAAAAGGGGATCTCCTTAGTACCCTGTCTGAACGGTAAAGTCTTCTTCTGAAGCTAGACCCAAGAAGGCGCTCGCAGAATTGCATCTGAAAAGGTCCTGTTGCTGTGCCTGGGCTTTCCCTGGGCTAAGGAACAGGAGCCTGCTAGGATGATGTGTGATGGAATGATTACTGGATTCAGCTCTCCTTTATGGGTACCACATTTCCCTGGGAAGTGTGAGTGGTCACGAGATCTCTGCCAGGGTCTATCCAACATATTAGAGGGCTGGGACAAATGCTTGTCCTTCTGGAATGGAATATGGCTACACAGATAGTAGAGGGGATCTCCAGGGATAGCATGCTCATGGGACAGACACTGAGTGGAAACTCCCCAGACCAAGTTGAGTCACCCAAAGTGACACATCAAAAAATACCCCAAATGAGGGCTCTGCAACCTCAGCATAGGCAGTGTGCTGAGTCTAATGACACCTCTGAACATGTCCTGAGCAATGTGAAATACCCTGCAATTGCTCCATCCTTCCTCTACAACTTGGGGGGAGGTTTGTCAGGTGCTATGATGCTGGTCCAGGTTGGTCTGTCCTGACCAGCTTGGCCATTGCAGAGTTATCCCATGGCTTCAAAGCCCACTAACCTTTCAGAGCAGCCCTGCCAGCTAGGGACCCTGTGGGGAGCACAAGGGGAGGGATGGGCAACCAGGCAAGCATGGACACACTGACTTGGGGAAAGGCTCTCTGGGGAGCAGAAACATCTACGGAAAAGAGAAAAGGGGCAATTTTGTGCTTGTAGGGAGAAATAAATGAAAACCTCTCCTCACATAAGTTAACTCGAGGCAGGCTGCTCTGTCGCTGGAGTTGCTGGAAAAGCCCACAGCCAGGACCCATGTGCTATCCTGGGAAGAGGGGATGCCCAGAGGGGCTGCAGGCAGCCAGAGTTAAAGATGCCTGGTCAAGAGAGCCATGGAGACATGGGGTGACTGGCCTCCATTTCCTTGTGCCATTACTGGCTCCCAGTCTGAGGACTGAGGGGGAGGCTGACATCCTTTTCTGCCCCATAGGAATTCCTGTGCCCTTCATGGGGGCTGGGCCTGTGGGACCTGAGTTCTGCAACACCCTGCAATGGGCACTGCTGTAAAGCCAGGATGTACACACATCTTCCCACAGTGGTGACTCAGATTGGTGTTCCTGTGTCTTGGTGTTTTTTTGACCAGGGCAGTGACTCACTTCTTGCCCAGAGGAACCACTTAGGCAACTAGAAAAAGTCAAACCCTGATTCTCAAAAGGTAGCTTAACCACCTCAAAATTTGCTGGAAGGGTAGCAGATGTGGGCACAAGCAGCCCAGGAGATTCCTGGAGGGTATTGGAAATAATTTTTTGACAGAGATAATCAATGAGCACATGCGGGCAGGACTCTGTTACTCACAAAGAAGAACTTGATGGGGATGTGAAGGCTGAGGGCAGTCATGTCTGCAATGGTCATGAGATGGTAGATGAGATGGTAAGACAAATAAGAGAATCACAGCACACAGCTGCAGGAAAGCAGATTTCTGTGAGGTCCTGATTGTCTTCCCTCTTGAATCCCTCTCGAATCTTAAGGGACAACATCACCAAAGCACAGGTATATAGCAAGATGATGTTCAAGCAGGGTTTGTCAGGAGGTATGTCTGGATGAACAGGAACCCCCTACTTAAAAATCAAAAATCAAGAAGGAAGTGCTGAGAGTGTGGAAGGGGAAATAGGCTACCCAGAAGGTATACAGAGACATTGCCTGTGGATGCAGGGATGGAGCTGGAAAACCAAAACCCTCAGCTGGGACTGGAGCTGAAGCTGAAGCTAACAAGGGGTGGGGAGGGCAACCAAGAGGTCTTCTGTAAGTACATTTGCAGCAAAAGGAGGGCAGGCAGAGGAAAATGTCATCTCAGTGCTCAGGGTGGGCAGGAGGCACAGCAACAAAGAAAGGAGGAGAAACAATTTATTATTATTATTTTGTTTTTTCCTTTGAGGAACCAATTATCTTGTCTACCTTGTGTGCAACTGCCAAGGTCATTCAGGCCACCAGGTCCTCAAGTGTCCTGGCAGTGTCTGCTGTAGTGAAGCTTCACCTATGGCAGTTCGGAAGCTCTTGTGCCAAGTGGGTATGAAAAAGTCCATGGGACTAGATGGGATGCAGTCGAGGGTGATGCGAGAGCTGGCCGGAGTCATTGCAATGCTGCTGTCAATCATCTTTGAAATGTCAGGGTGATCAGGGAGGTTCCGGATGACTGCGAAAAGGTAAGTGTTACACTCCTTGTCAAGAAATGCAAGAAGGAGGATCCAACAAACTATAGACCAGTCAGTCCCTGGGAAGGTGATGGAGCAAACCCTCCTGGAAACCTTCTCCAAGCATGTGAAGGACAAGGATTAGAATAGCCATCATGGTTTGGCCAAGGAAATATGGAAGCCATGCTTGACCAACTTGATTGCCCTCTACCATAAGGCGAATAATTGTGAACAGAAGGGAAAGCAGAGGGCTTTGTGTACCTTTACTAAAAGGCCTTTGTGACAGACATCCATAGCTTGCCTATAGCCAAAGTTGAAAGATCTTCACTCAATAAATGGACAGTAAGGCATGTGAAAGTTTGGCTAGACCATCAGTTAAAATAGTGTGATTAGTGGCAAAACTTCCAAGTGGGGGCCAATTACTAGCAGCATCCCACAGTCATCAACATGTTAGCTATCACTGTTTAACAGTATTGCCTGGACCATGGGATGGACCATGCTCTCAGAATGTTTCTAGACAAGTTATAATTGTATGATCCACTGAGCAAACCCATCTAGCTCCTTCTGCTTTGAGTAGGGGGATTAGATGATGTCCAGAGGTCTCATCCACCCTAAGTGCTGTGATTCACTTAACCTGGAGAACTCTGTAAAGATCGACTAGTAAGAGGAAGAAGATGGAACTGACAGGCAGAAGAGAGGAAATATGTCAGTTTAAATATAGTATTTCCTCAGAATAAAATGTCTCCATTCAGAGTGCTATTAGGAAATACAACATGATGAATAGCTGTATGCATATATATATATGTTCAAATAGAATAATTACTATAATGCATGTACATGGTGCTGCAAGCAAGAAAGTAAGAAAAAAAAACACACGAAGTGAAAAAACATATTTGAAGTTCTGGAAATGAAGCTTTTTCCTCAGTTACTGTACAGAATTTTTCTTTAAATAGGTTTGAACTTTTGACTAGAGCTTTACACTGAGACCTTTATCCATTTGGGCAAATACAGAGACTACTACTCCCTGAGATGACCTAGGGTAGCTGTGTACCCATGTGGTGCTGCGAAATATGACCCAGGAGCTATGGAAATATTCCTGGAGCACTAGATAGCCACCAGGAGAAGTCTCTCAAGACCTGTCAGTGACCTTATTTCTCTCCCTTGACTAGAAAAGGAAGTCCAGACAACTGTATTCAGCAGAAACCTTTGCACAGAAGGTATGTGGCTTCCTGTGAGATCAACCTCATCCT
>NW_010579180.1:467501-477742 GCF_000705375.1 Tinamus guttatus | reverse complement strand
AACCCCATACTCTTAAATGTTTATTTCAAATGTTTGTGTATTTGTTTATAGGAGAACAAAAATGAGCACATAGCAGATAGCTCGGTTGCTTGTTACTTGAAGTTATGGTGATTTTTTTTTTGGCCCTTTTGGAAGGAGAAAGGTTTTAGTACTCCTCAAAATAATAAGGTTTGTCTGGAGTCTTGGCCAAGGAAAAATATATGTAGGATTTCCTGCAATGACCGGAGGGTAGTGGTAGATGATATAAGATTAATATTAAACATCTTATGATTTTTAGACTTATAGAGCAACTGAATCTGACTTTGAAAAATAAAGAAGCTATAATTCAACACCTTGAGGAAGGAAAGTCTCAGAACGGATCTTATGATGGGAACTTTCCAGCAGAAAAAATCAGAGAACTTACCATTGCTTTGAGGCGTGAAAAAGATGGTGAGATAGAGGTGAGATAACGGACTGATCAGTTTTAAATTATAAATTTCATGTGGCCTGGATTTTAAAAGTATTCTGCATGACAGTATGTAAGTGACCTAAGCCATTTTTTAAATACCTTTCTCCATGCTCTTTCTTTACCATCCTATTAACATCTATTGGTTATAATTTGGTTTGGCTGCTAATATTCATTCTTATTGTCTATATTTATAATTTTTCATTGGCAAGTCATATTCTGCATTGCCTTTACACCCCTATTTTATTGTAGATACTTAGTGATGTGTATGTAAAAATGCTATATGTTAATAGGTTGTTTAAAGACATCTTAACTTCTGTAGAGATAAGAATGTAATTTAAGAGCTGATTTAAAAATCCAACTATTATGGTCTATTGTCTCTTGCTCCCTTTACTCCTTAAGGAGGTACCTTTGTGCTTTGAGCGACTTTACTTGATAACAACATTTTTTTTTTCTCTTTCCTTTAGGCAATCAGAATGGAGCTTAAAAATGAGAGAAATTCCTTTGAGAAAAAAATTCAGGTAAGTTCTGGTTTTGTTTTTTTTCCCTTGTCTACTTAGAACACATGATGGGATCTCTTCTGTTATCCATTCACAGACACAGAGAGACCTTGGCTCTTTTTTGAGACAAGGTCTTCAGCAAATCCTTTGTTAAATGATGAGAAAGCTCACTTTATTTTGAAAAAAGAATCAGTGAAGTTGATAGGTGTTTATAGCAAATATTTAAGTTGTTTCGTGGCTGATAGTCATAGCCAGCACATGAAGTTAGGCTTCTTTTACTATATTCCAGGCACATCTTTAAGAAGGTGACTCACATTTTGAAACTATTTTATGTGAATAATTTGAGTAAAAAGATACAAGAACTGTGAGGCAGAATGCTTATTAATGTGTAGTTACACTATCTCTTAGTAGAAAGTTAATGCAACTTTCACATAATCTAATTTAGTCTCTTCAAGAAGAGCTACGAGAGAAAGAGAATGAGCTTGCTGTTGAAAAGAAAAATGGTTTGAAAAGGGATAAAACCATTCAAGGACTAACGGTTGCATTGAAAGGAAAAGAAAAAGAGGTATGATAACTATGAACTTTGCGGGACTATCGTTGGGGGTGTGTGTTAGGGCTGATCTCTCTAACCTTTAGAAAGCTTCTAATAGGTCCTGAATTACTACTGTCATACAGCTGTAAGCAGGTCTTTGCAAAGCTGTCACGTTTGTTATCTAGAGTTTTGAGTTGGACCATGGGGGAAGATTAAGATGCTGGACTGATGCTTTCTCCCTTAAGAACTTGGAGAATGCCTTCAGTTGACACTTTCATCAACTCTGAACATTACTTAAGGTATAAATGTATTCTGTGTTGCTGAGTTAGTGGAGCTGACATATAAAATAAGCTCCAGTAGGAGAGGTCAGCTTCAAATGAAACTGAGGCTTTAGTGGAGTAGTGGGAAATACTAGTTCTTTTGAGTATGTAGAATTAAGTTCCTTATGCTAGGCTTAGTATGATGTATTTTGTGTTTTTATTTAAAGTATGTTTTGTGTAGAAGGATGAAAGGGTAATAAGACATGATAGCTATTACAAAATCATCATCCCTTGGAAATAACTTTTTCTACATAGGATTCATTTTACTTTATTTAAAGAATGAAGAACTTAATTCTGAGATTGAGGATTTGAATCTTTCATTGGCCAAGGCAAGAGAGGCAACTCATAAAGCACACATCCAAAAATTCAAGGTAAGAAGCAAGCAATTAAATATGGTTTTCTCCTTTCTCCCCTTCTCCATAGTTCTACACAGGAGGCATTTCATGTCATTGAAAGTGAAGGAATGAAAGGTTTTTAAATATGTTTAAAGCATTTAGTTGTTCTTACAAAATGAATTGCCTACAATAATTTAGTTTAAATTATGTATATTTCTGCGCTTTCAATTTTTCTCCTGTAGCTACTGAGATTTAAGGGAGAAATGTGTAAATGTAAGTTAAGAGGAGGAATGTCAAAGATATTGCAATAGTTGGGGCTTTATTAGCCTGAGTACACTTTAGTCTCCTTTCCATAAAAGAGATAACAGCAGCCATGTCCCTTTGCAGCTTCATACCAAGAAAGTCCTGCTTATTGGAGTATTAATCATTATAACTTTCATTTTTATGCAAGTTTGATTATTTTGGAAAGTGCTACATTAAAAATTCTGCAACTAATCCCTCCTATCTGTAGAAACTATTGCATTTCGGATAACACAGCAGACATTTTTTCCTCATTACCCTGCTAATTAGCTTCAACTTTGAGTGAGGATGGTTCCCTTTATGTGAGTAGATCAAGCTGCACAGTAACCACTTCTGCCATCTATGCTGTGAACACCGAGACGACCAGCCACAGCGGATGGCCGTGCAGAGACGTAGCCTGTGCTTTGTGCTACAGGAAACATGCTTAGACTTAGTAGCTACTTGAGCTAGTCGGGCTTCAAACTGATCAAAAAGACCTTATATATTAACACTGGTTCACATATCTCATAAAATGGTAGCGCTTACACTGCAGGTTCCTTTGCAGACCAACGTTCATGTAGCTCTTAGTTACCTAAAACTCTTATCTTACCCAGGATATCACTGCAGGTTTTTGTTACACTGGGAAGTCTATCAGCTGACCAATATAACATTTCCTGGATCATTTGGATAACTCTCATTCCACTGTATTTTTGCACCCTGAGTGCTGAAGAGTGAAACAGGACGGTGGGGTGGGGAAAGTAGAAAGAAGTAAAGACATCCATGCTGTATGAAGGATCTCTGTGGAGTTTAGTGCTGCTTTATGTTTTAGGGTGCTGAGGATTATCAAGCTCTCTTGATGGAAAAAGAAACTCTTCTGGCAGAGCTGCGTTCGGAAAACCTCATGAAGGATACGGAAAACCGTAAGCTACAGAGGAGGATTAAAAGGACGGACCAAGAGCTAAATGACTTGAATTTAGAAAGAGAGAAGATGGAAAGGGAGCTGGATGAAGCACAACTACAGAAGAGCAGAAGTGACAAAACCATTAATGTTATTATCATTTTTTTTCTTCATAAAGTTAAAAGATAATTGATTCTATTTCTAATATGCCCTCTAAAAATTTATCATCTT
This sequence comes from Tinamus guttatus, assembly GCF_000705375.1. The sequence goes on along the minus strand of NW_010579180.1, from coordinate 474,202 downwards.
TAAACTTACTTGAATGCTTTTTGGAAAGGTAAATGCATTTGCCTGGAGTCAGTATACAAAAGACTGGCCAAGGAGATTGAAGAAAACTCGTAGGTGGTCTGCACACACAAACAACTTAAATCTCATCTTGGTAATCCTTTAGTTAAATCCCAGATAAAATCATTAGTCTGTGTAAGTGGTAAATGGTAAACATTGGTTTCACTGTTCCTAACAGTTTAACATGCGTGCTGATGTATATTTTATAGTTTCTGTCAAGTTACATGTCTGTAAATTGCCTTACATTGCACTGTGCTAACTTAACTTTTTTCCTTTTCAGCTCTAATGCAGCGCAAGAGTGAGGAGTTGATTGTTACAACCTTAAGCCTAACTTCTGCTTGCTTTTTGCTATCATGGATTGGTCACTGTGAAGGCTGTATACTTAATAACAATTTCTGCTAGTAAAATTTCAAAAACACAGGATTAGTTGATGCAGACTTACCAAGAAAGATGTGCTGTATCTTTCCAATAACTGGCTTGCTTCATGTTCTGTTTAGGGCTTTTCATCTTGCCCTAGATACCTAGACAAGCACATTTGCTTCCAGCAAGCGCAGCTCATTCAACAAAATGAAAGATCCAGTTTCCTCTCTTATTTTTCTGAAAAAAGACTACACCTCCTGCTGAGCACTTGGCATAAAACACGCTTCTCACTTGTGTGCCTTGTCACGTGTGTGTCTGTTTCCCCCCCCACCCCTACCTTAAATCTTCTCAAAACTGCTTTCTCCTTGCAAAGGTTGCCATCCTTAGCTAGGGATTAACCAGAAGCTATAGTAAATAAGGGATAGAAGCTCATTTAATCTTTTAAGTTTAGTAAATGTTTTGCCCCTATTAAAAAAAGGGCCTCCGTAAAGCAATGGAACGTCTTTCAAAAAGTCTGCACTATCACTTAGATCCACTAGAGGGGTCTCTTTAGCTGCAGACAAAAAGTCTTTCCCCAACTGCTGTTTCCCCCACCCTTTCCTTTTTTTTTTTTTTTTTTTTTTTTTTTAAAAAAAAACACACCCTGTTATTTAACTAACAGTTCTGGTTGATTGTCAACGGTGGTTAGGCTGCTGTCACAAAATCTTAGCTCTGCTTTGAAATTTCTTCTGGGTGTTGAGGTTAAGGGGAGAAAGAACAGATAGCTCCTGTCAGTAAAACAGCTACAAAGAACATATTTTATTGATTTAAAGTATTTTTATCTTTAGCTGTCTTCTCTATTCAGAGCCTTTTTCCCCTTTCAGGGGAGCTAGACTATATATGTGTATAGGAAAAGCAGGGGAAAAGTAGGTTTGAGTAGGGCTTTGCCAGGGGATTCAAAGTTGCTTGCATTACAGAAGACTATTTGACTCCATTATGTCCAAGTTTTTCAAGTAAATGACTAGTTCCTTGGGGAAAAGCATTCGTGCCAAAAGATGAGCAGTCTCATAGAAATTATATCCCTAACCTATTTCCTACTCCTTGCAGAACAGCTGCTTCAATTTCAGAGTAGCAAGTACATTTTGATAGAGCAACACTTGCCTGTAAAATTTTGCCCATTAAGTAGTAGATGCGTGGGAGTAAAAAATATGCTATGGTAGTTTGCTTTTTGACACATAGAAAACCTCTTCAGTGATTTGATGCAAACCCTTTATGAGACAGCCATCAAAACTCTGCTCTATTTATATTTTGAGGCACCTTTTTAACAGTGTATCTACTTTTTTAGAATAAAGCTGGCACTTGTACCTGATCTTTAGTTATTCCCGTTTCAAATAAACATTTTTTGGGTGCCTTCTTTCACTTAGAAGGACATTTAAAATTACATCTCAGAGACAGTAGTTTTGGCCTTGATTTTTTTGTGCTTAAATATTAATAATCTCATACACAATGGGAAGGAATGTTCTCAGTGTAGTACCCCTGCTCAGGGAGGGCTGGTACCCTTCCTTTTTTCTTTTCTGACACCTTAAAAAGCAAAAACTGTCCTGATAGCTGCTGTTAAACTACAGCTTAGCCCCATTTTAAGCTCTGGATGGTTCTGTACTTTGAAACAGTAAACTCTAGACATACATTTGTACACACAGTTGATGAGGAAGAAGCATCCTTAATGCTGCTTGCATTCCCCATACTCCTGTGTCAACAGGAGACATTTCTTAAGTGAGAAACTTGAGATGGAAGAGTTTGTTCAAATTCAGTTGATTACATAGTTTTAGTAACTATTGTCTATCAAGACCTAAATGTAGATAATTAAAGTGTACTTACTAGGTATTCATATTTGATCAGTTGATTGGGGAAATGCAGGAAAACTCATTAGGCATAATTTCTTCCTACTCGTGGTTTAGCTTGAGAGGGAGGTTTTTGGAATTTCACGCCTTAATTATTCACCAACCTGTTTTCCATCTGACAAGGAGAGGGAGGCATCTGCTCCAGTCTTCTCCATTACGGTGCTTCACATTCATTTTTCTTAGTTCAACTATCATTAATCATAGGGAAGTCTCTTGGGAGAAAGGTTGGCAGAAAGAATTGCCAAGTTTATGCTCCGAGAATTGTAGGTACTATATTACACTTGCAACTCAATGTAGAGAAGGCAATAGTTTTTCTCCCAGACAATTTGAGCGGTCAATGAGTTCAAGCAGCCTGCTATAGTGATGGATAGTTTTGTGTGTTACAGAAATCTGGCTCATGCAAAGAAAATAATTATTGGTTTCAACACAAGCTTGTTCTGGCAAGGATTTAGGGGACTCTGGGGGCAGAAGTAGTCGAAGCAAAGTGTCTGCAAAATGCAACTTTCTCGTAGGCTCTCTGATATTCATATCTGAATTCATGTGCTTTGTCAGTGCAGGTCTCCTAAACCTGGCATAATGTCTGGGCTGCTTAAAGGCAGAGCCTGGTCTCTGTGCTTGACAGGTGCTGTACACTAGAAATACTATTATTTTACATCCAGACCCGTTCTAAGAATAGGTAGTGAGCTGTAGTGCTGTTATTGCAGCAACCTCTTTTCTAGATGTACATGCCTATATCTTTGCTTCTTGAGGCAGTTTATGGCTTTCATAAAAAGAAATCAGAATTTTGGTCGCTTTAAGTTGTAGGACTTCAAGTGGTCTTTTAAGGTCTAGTGCCTACTAGTAGGTGAAAGATTCACTAAAAGCCTCTCATCAAATTATCGAAGCATAATACAAAAATAAAAAGCAGAGTGAGAATCCGAACATTGCTGTTGGTCTTCCAGTTCAAGGGCTGCGTAGGAAGAGTCTCGAGGTGACCCCCTAACTTGAAGCCAGAAGCCTTTGCAGTTATCAGATCTTATGCTATCTCCTAAAAGAGTTGCTTTTCACTGAATTCTGTGTTTATAGTTAGTAATTGTGTAGAGCTCGAAATATATTTGAGACTTTGTGTATATATGGACAAAACTTGAGACTGATTCTACGGTTCTTCAATTTTCTTAGGCAAGCGAATAGTCTTATTGATTATGAAAAAAAGAACTCCAAACCCTTTATTAATTGCAGAACCGAAGATCCAGCTTTATTTGTTATTTGAATAACATTTGATGATGTTTTGGGAACAGTCATTGTTTTTTTTAGCTGAATCCTGTTAATGAATCTGAAATTAAGAAAATTAAAAGGCAGTATAAATATCACTTTCTATTTAAGATGTGCAACAAACAGAACTAAAGCAATGAATAGTAAAATAATGTTAGAATTTGATGTGAACCTGCATGAAGCAATGTAATTAAGTCAAGAAAAGGACATAAAGCAGTTTCTCAAAAGACTGCAATTAAAGTGTCACGAATACTATTTCCTTGTACTTTGAATAGCAAACAGCTCTCGCGTTTTGAATCCCAGTGTGGGTAATTGTGGTGTTTATAGGTGACTAGCATAAGCACAAACTATTTAAAAGGCTTACCATGCTTCCCAAATGGGCCCTTTTGCAAATAAAACGAAAACAAATGTATTTTAAGATGTAGGCTCTATTAGATATTTCGAGTCTGAAGAGAAGTTTAAATAGAACAACGTCTCCTGTATGTTTAACTTTGGACAACGGCTCTTTTGCTCTTTTGAGGTTGCTGCAATAACAGCACTGCAGCCCATCAGTCATCAAACTGATTTTTCACTTGTGATTGGTAGTTTGAAGTTTGTGCTCTTCTCAAAATGTTTTGGTGTTTCTGACTTTTTGTTTTATTTTATTTTATTTTATTTTATTTTATTTTATTTTATTTTATTTTATTTTATTTTATTTTATTTTATTTTATTTTATTTTTTATTTTAGATGCAGGAGAAACTAGCAATGCAGGCTTAGTGCAACAATTTCCATGGTGTGATGGGAGAAAGAACAAAAGACACACTGAATTACCCCTAACCAATTTGCTCCTATCTCTAGTAAAGGAGGAAATTGACTCAGAACCGTGGATTCATTCTGACAGTGACAACATAGATGTGCATGATATTCTCTATAGCTTTGGAGTCCAGTCATACTGTGTGAAAAGCGTTTAAACAATAACAAATTAGATTTAGAAAAGACAGTGCAGACACCTCCTCCAAAATTTCTCTATCTGTATTCATGGGATGCCAGGAGGAAGATGCTGGTTTAAATACAATCTCCACACTGTATAGTGATATAAGTAAAGCGATGAAAACTTAAATTAATAACATCGGTTGTCACTTTGAAATTTTTCTTTTTTTTAAGTTGATTTACTAAATAATCCGCTTTTTTTTTGTAGGACCTTAGAAATCAGCTAGAGAAATTACATGGTGAAATGACTGAGAAAGAAAAAGCAGTTGAACATCATTACAATATTCTGCTGAGTGAAAGCAATCAGAAGTTGCAGAGCCAAGAACTAGTTATAAAGCAGCTAACAGACAATGTCAATCAAAAGGATCTATTGCTTCAGGTAGGTAGACTTCAGCTGAAATGAAAAATGAAAGCTTATCATTTGATTTTGTATGAGGAATTATTACAAAATCCCACTTATATTTGGAATTACTGTTGATGATAATGCTTCACATTTTATATTACTGTAGTCACAGATAGACATTTAATTATAGAACTGTGTGGCATTTAGCGAGATTTCTTTTTAGGGTTTTATGAAACATGTGGACAAAGGAAAAAGAAAGCTTTCTTAATACCTATGTGGAATTTTCACTGTTGTGTCAATATACTTTAAAAGCTCTGAAGTACCTATGATTTTCAGTTTGTCTGCAGTAACTCGAATTTGAGAAATTATACTGGAATATTTTCTCATTTTTGGAAAAAGCCCCTTCCAAGTAAGATACATGAGAAAGGAGCTGCCTGAATGATAACAGACTCCTGCCCAAACATTTTTCTATAGAGGGAGATAAAATTCTGGAATATACAGAATTTCAGCTAGCAGCACAAAAAGTAGTAGTTGAGGTTGCTCTCTGTGCCTGGACACCAAAGTGTGTTTCTTGATTTAGTGTGTAAATGCTGCTTATTTTTCGTGGCCTCAGATTTAACTGTTGATGCTATTTGAAATGTTGGATAGTGGCTGAAACTTTCTTGTTCCTATTACGTTAAATTGGGCTCTTCTTTGCAAAGTATATAAAGAACATGTGCAGGCTCTTTGCTGGATAGTCTTCATCTTTTAGTTGTTTAGTTGAAACGAGGGCAAATTTTGAAAATTGATTTCTTTTCTTTTGTCAGAAACTTGATGGAACAATTAAAGAAAAAGATGTAGAATTGCAGGCCCTTATTAATAAGTACAAGAACCTTCTAAAAGCCAATGAAGAACTTGAGCTGAAAAATGAAGGCTTAATAAAGGAAAAATGTGTTGTACAGTCTCAGGAGTCAATTATCAAGATAGTCAGAGAGCTAGAGGTGAGTTTGATAAAACTGTTACTATTCGCAGAGAAATATTTTGATTTGAAATTGATAAGAATTTTGACTTTGTCTTCAAAGATGTGAGTTCAGATTCATCATAGTTCATCCATGTGGCCAGGTGTAGTTTTTTCTTCACATTAGGACCATCTAATTTGAAAGTTTTTCACGTCTTCTCATGTCTTTTCATGTCTCATATCATTACAATAGATGTAAGCACAAAGACCTCAGTATTGCTAACAGAAATTCTGCAAATTGTGTTTTCAAGGCTTGCTAAAAATGCAGGATCATGACGGAGAGAGGACTGAGGGGATAAATATTTTATTTCTTTAAAAATCAGTGAAATTTTAAAGGCTTCATCACTGATCTCTCATTATTCTATTCTCTCTCTCAGTGAATTCATAGCCCAAGGGTTAATCTGTAATAATCTATTCTGATTGAAACTCAATTAACCAGAATAAACCAGTCTTAGAACACTGAAATCACTGAAATCAGATCGGGACTGTTTTCCTATACAAAAATGTTCTTTATTGTCAAAATGATGATAAGCCCTTTATTATTAATTTTTGTCCTATATTTTTAATTGGCTTCAAATGTTTTAAAAGAGTATTATGTGCCATCATAAGTGTGCCTGATATTGTGCTCCGAGTTTACATGGCGTCAATGCACTGTTTACTGTCAGAAGGTGTGTAAAATATATTGCCTGCCTACCATAAAAAGGTAAGAGTTTGTTGTAGATAGAAATATTTTCTATGGGAGGTCATTTGCTTCTGAAGAGAGATGCAGAGGAGACTGTTCCTCTAATAGGTAAGGGGAAAAGCTCATACTTGCAGCAAAAATTCCAAATCTAGTTCCAAAGAATTAGTGGCCACAGGAGGTAA
>NW_010579180.1:386919-467452 GCF_000705375.1 Tinamus guttatus | reverse complement strand
GCGGAACTACCTGCTCATTTGGTGGCACAAATTGAAAAGAATGGTTAGTATTCAAAATATGAGGTCAAAATTTGAAGTCTTAATATATAGATTTATTTCTTTTTTTCTGCTTTTATATCGGCAAAGAAGAAAAGGTGACTTAATGATGAGAAGGGTTGGAATAAGTTGCTCACTCCATCAGTGAACATTAATTGGTGTGTACAGATTAGAGAACAAATAAGGACTTTTGAAGATATGTTATTTCTTCATTTTCTGTTGTTTGCACCCTGGTGTTTTAAGAACTTTAAAAGGATCAGGCAAAGTAACCTCATTTAGGATAACACTTCCTAGCAGTGAAGGGAGCTCCTTCATTTGTTTAATAATCTATCAGTCATTACTGATTTTTTTCTCAAGAATATTTAAAATGAAATGGCAATGGCAAAGGAAATGTTAATCCTATATATTATGTGACATTATGAACATGTGTAATGAGCCACTTAATGTGTTATGGACACAGAAGGGGGCATGCAAGACCCCTCTGAGACACAGAGCCTGTTTGGCAAGCTCAGAGCAGCAGAACTTCCTCACGGTTTGCCATGGATCCAGCGCAGAGTATATCAAAGCAGACGTTGACATACGTACAGAGAAAATAAAATAAGATCTGTGAAAGGTTAGGTAGAAATTTTACTTCCATTAAACAAACGGCAATGCATTCATCGAGCTTTTGTAATGAAGGCAACCTGTGGAAAATCATATAGAATTAATAAAAATCAAACACTAACTTTCCTCACCCCACTTCCAATCCTGTATGTAGCAGCGGCAAGCGAAGCCACGCATGGTAATGACCCAATATCCACCTTCTAATCACAACCCATTCTGTCTTGCTGGTTCGCCTGGTGCTTGTGAACAATGCCTAATCACAGCCCATTGTCCTCTCGCTCCACCTCTAGACAAGATCCCCTCCTGTAAGAGCATATTAATCACAAGTTTTTGGACGCACATTAGCCGGCGCGATGCTCTCATTGGCGGCTGTGGCTTCTTTGATGACTTTGCGGCGCTGCCGCAGCCCTCCACGCACGCGCAGCTGGAGCAGCCCCGCGGCGGGGAACAGAAACCGCCTCTGCTCCCTCACTGATCCGTAAAGTTGGAGAAACTGAAATGAGACATGCAGAACTTTCTCTCTTTCATGATACCTTTTTACTCTGTTTTAATGTAAGGATAAATTTTAAAGCAACCAACATCCAAAGCTCTGCTGGGTGCCTTGGCCAGGCCGGGGAAGATAAATGACAGTTTCTAATTAAAGTTTGGATTCTTGAGCCACAGTCATGGGCTAGAGAGAAAGACAGTGCAAGAGGCTGATAATTAGGTTAGTCATGCAATTGCTGACTCGGGTATCTATGAAGTCTCGAATGAAATATTCTGGACTTTATGAATTTAGCCATGAGCCAGTGAATTTAGAAGCTCAGCCGACTCCATGTAATTTGAAAACTTGTGTTTGTTTTGCACTTAATGCCCTTCTCTTGGTGCCAGTACTCCTTTATCCACAAAACATTTGTTAGGCATTTGCTAGGCAAGTGTATGTCTAACGCAGTTTTTTAGACCTGTGCCGTTCACTTTAATATCTAGAAAAGCAGCAACATTTGGAAAAGCAGTTCTTGCTCAATCCTTTAGTTGTGCTTCTGGGTTGTTATGCTGTGCATGTAATCTTGCATGGAGCACATGCTGGAGTAAAGAGCCACAGTGGTGAGAGTTTTAATTCTAAATTGATTTTTGTAAGTGTAAACAAAATCATTATAATTGCTATAATATAGACTTTCTGTGATGTCTTTATTCTGCTTGAGGTTGGAATAGGAAACGTATTTAGCTGATAGACTACAAGGCAAATCTGATGCTTCTGCAGTCACAAGGCACTTTGTAATTCCTATATAATCAGCACATTTTTTTTGACTTTGGTTATAATTACTCTAGTAGTTAGGGAGTTAATCCTGTGCAATCAGGGAATTGTAGAATACTGTGTGCCTGCAACTGTGATGTTGAATTTGCTGCAGTTGGAGAATTATAGTCAATGCACCAAAGTTATTGATGTAGCCAGAGCATTGCAGTCCATGAGGGTCCTGAGGGGTGGAATTGATGCAGTGGCTGCAGGACTGTGGTCGTGTCTTAATTCTTGGCATGGAGGTGGTCTGGACGTTGTTGCCACCTCGTCTTTGCTATGGAAAGCAATGACTAGAGGTAACTAGTCTTTTTTTAATGCAAGTGTCCTGTCTATTAAATTGTGATCAGCGCATGGCAGCTGTTGCTTTCATCTCTTGAAAATCGATGTTATGAACGTGCAAACGCATCTCTTGAAAATCGATGTTATGAACGGAACGTGCAAACAGGGAGCTAGTTCAATTTCTGATTTGATGAGATGAGTTTATACCTGAAAATGAGAATCGTTTTTTTTTTTTGTTACTCTCTGTGTCCTCACACACTTTAAATGTGATGCTTTTAACTTATTACAATGAACTTGGCCTGGTGGCGGGAACGGATGGGGTTGGTGTATCTCACCATTTCCATATTAGCAGAAACTTCATCTTAAAGAAGTTGGCTTGATGAAGGGATATTTAGAGATGTGTCCACCCCTTCTGCCTCGCGTATCAACAAGAGGGCCATGCGATGCTCAGACCCGTCAGCTTTGGGCTATTTCTGTGACTCTCTTGCATGACTCGGTGATGTGTGACAATCTTACTGTTATCAGTGAGTTTGTTTCATTTGTGAAAGAACATACATGTAGCTCAGTGCAACTGTAGAAGAAATGGTGGTGGGTGAATCAGTGCTGAGATGCAGGTTATAACCTTCTATCATTCATCCACTATTTTTCAGAGACTTTGAAATCATCCATATGCTTGTTGTAAACAAGAGAGTATTCAGTGAAGCAGCAGGATATTCTTGTGACTTTGCCAATAAGTTACCTATTGTGGAGCTATAAACCTTTTATTTCCACTGCTTACAATTTGAGGAAGCTTTTAATGAAAATAACTTACGTTTTCTATCCCTGCTGCTTTACAATAGTATATTGAACTTAAATATAGACTTTAATGCATTAGATTGCCTCCTTTCATGGGGTTATAAATCCTTCAGTGCAGTAGGGTCCCGCTCGTCTTGCAGCTATCTCCTCTAGCACATTTTCCCTCACATCATGTGTCAAGAGGTTTAATGTTTCATTAACTCTCATAGCATTATGGTCTATATAAGTAACAGAGCGGGCTTATGTTTTGTATACCTTTGGGAAGCTGGTTGGAATAATTCAGTCCTGCACTTTATTTAGAAGTGACAATAATTGCCTACAAAAAAGGAGACATTCTCATCCTGATTATTAGTGGAACATTCTGAAAATTCAGAATACATCATGATTTTGCTAACCTTTATCTAGATAGTTCAATTTAGAAGTCATAACAACTTGTCCTAGTCCTGATTTATGCTCTTGTCACATTCAGATTTAAGAAACAGCTCCTGTTTCTCATAATGCAGAAAAAAAAGAGTTGGAAGGATTTGTGAGGTTACAGAGATTTTGGTGCAAACTAAAACTAAATTAACAAGGGAATTCCAAAAGAAACATAAGAAACCTCTGCTTAGCATTGCTTTGTTAATACACTGGTCATAGACCCTGAAAAATTGGTGATGACTGTAATCTAATTTATGTACCATACAGTCTTCAGGGTGACATTACTTTGCCAATGGTTCAGAAAAAAGCTTTTAATTAGAACACGGTTTGGAAATGTCTTCAGTGATAATTGAAGAGCTTATGTCAGACATATGAAAAGTTCAGGAGAGCTTTTAGCTGACTGTTAACCATCTAATGTAAGTCAAGATTTACCTCTCTTGCTTTCTATGTCACTGAGCAGTGTAACAGTCAGTGATCCAGCTTTCCCCAGATTAAATTGCAATCTCGGTAGTTTGTTTAGTGCCTGTTCTTAAAAGGCTTTGATAAAATTCTTTAACTCGGGCTGTTATATTTGCTTTTCTACGAGATTTTTAGAACATAGTATAGTAAGATCTACTATGCAGATTAACCAGAATAGTTTGATCGAAACTTGATTACATTTGCAAAATATTACCTATTTGTTAGCACGCTGTTGACGAATGTGCATAAATAATGAAAAGCAAACAACAGTTGTCCTTGCTTTTGTAGGGTTTACTTTGCAGATTACTGAATTTTTCAAGCTAATAGAGTCTTTGCATCATTAGTGTGAATTAGCAAGATTCTACTGTAGCTGAATTTCTGTTGCAATTCCCTCCTTAGGAATTGCAATTGCAGTAATAACAGCTGCTTGAAACTCCTGGGTGTAGATTGCTTCCCTGTTAAAGAACTGTTTACTAATGATTCAGTATCTCTTGAGAGTTTTGTTTCCAATCTTGAGCTTGTAATATGGAGAAAATAGAATTATTTCATCTTGAGTTCATCTTGTTCTCTTGAGTTATCTTTCCATGCTATAGCCATACACATTCTCCCTAAGCAATGGAACTTTTTTGTTCTTTTTTTCAGTTTTTTGGTCAGAAAGGAAACCTGAGAGGAGCAACAGGGTCTATTACTCTTCAAAACAGAGGCAGAAGATAGAGTGTCTGACATTAATAAATCTAATTTTCCTATAGATGCCCAGAAGAAACTCCACAGCTTTTCTCTTCTGAGCAGAATGATATCTTTCATATTTCTTTGTAATGGCTGCAAGCAAATATTCATTTAAAAAGATGCAGTTTTGCTTCCTTCTAAAACACTGTCTGGGTGTTTGTTTTGGAATATAAGAAATCTCAGGTTCTTCCAGTGGCCACTTAGTGAGGAGTCTGGATTTATTATAATAATAATAAATCTGCTGCGAGCGAGACTGCAGGTAAATCATTTTCTTTTCTTGGCACAAGAAAAGAAGCAACTTGCAGTGACCCAGCTGATTATTTAGAAAGCTGACTCAATGAATATGTGTCTGACATGCTCATCCTTTATTTGTTGCCTTCTTACAATCCTTTTTGTTCAGAAATGGGACAGAATTTGCAGAAACTGCTCCCCTTAAGAAGGTTAATATAATCCAAAGCATGGAGAGGATTGTTAGGACAGTGTTCTAAAGGGTGTGCTTAGAGCTTGGTGCTTTTCCCTTCCTTCCACTTCTCTGAAATGTCTATTTGCCAGGTTGTTCTTGGGCTGTGAATTTACAAACTTTGAAAGTGAAAATGCAGGGCCAAAAAAAATCTATTTAAACTGTGAGAAAAATGATGAGTCGCTGTTTAGATGTTATGTTCTTATGGTAGGTAAATACTGGGGCAGTATTAACCTCCTTTAATAGCAGCTTTTTGAAGTAGCATGAATATTTTCCAGATTTACGTTAGGTTCTTGGAGGTGGGCAGCAACTTCGTGAGCAACTTTTGAGCTAGTTTAGTGACTTCTGAACTTTTACTTCTCTCACCTTTTCTTTCACTGATGTGCACATTGTTTAGACATGCAAACGTAAAAATTACCTTGTGGGTTTAATGGATATTCTTTTTAATATAGGAAAAAAAAGAATCTGAGTATGAAAAGTTGATCCTTGCTTTAAGAAAGGAGCAAAATATTTATTCTACTTTAGTGAAGACCTTCAAAGAATCAGATAGGTAAGTGCTTTCTCTATTTTGCTAGATATTTTAAGCACAAAGGGGCTGAGTCAGAAGTTGTTAAAAAGGTGTAATTCAACTGGCATGGTAGTTATTTAATATGAGGTGATAGTTAATAAGGCACAAGATAACTGTAGTCTCCTTAGAATAAATATTTTTGTAGGTGTCCATGAAAAGTTATTTTTAGTGTTTTTTCTCCTCTTTAGCAATTGGAAATGGAAGGAAACTAACTATTGAGACTGGGACTTGTTCACTGGAACATAGAAAAGGGCTGAACCACAGTGAATTTGTTGGGTGCCGAAACATTATGAAAATGTCATTCCATTTTCCATTTCTTCCTTTTAAAAACACAGATAATCTTTATCTACCTTGAGAGTGGCAGTGTGAGTGTTATGATGATAATATAGGCAAGTATGGTTTTGGAGAAGATTAAACAAAACAGAATAATTGAAGTTTGCGTAGTGTATTTTCAATGTACAGCATGAGAGTGGCAGTGTGAGTGTTATGATGCGTAGTGTATTTTCAATGTATGATTGCGTAGTGTATTTTCAATGTACAGCGTTCAGAATGTATTGGGAGGCAGGAGTTAAGATTTTTCAGCCTTTTTAAATCAAAGAACACAGTAATCTGTGGCCTACTTTGTAGCCTATCATTGCTTGGCAGTTGAGGGGGTTTGTTATGATAAAATAAGTAAAATTCTTAGCCTTTAGGTAAAAGAAATGTGATTGTTATATAAAAATGTGCTTTTACTGTTATAATTATAAATATTTTAATTAGGTATTGGCAGCACTTGGGAGGCAGCTTCTAACTCTTCCTGCCTGAAGGCAATGGCTTATACTGCCAACTTTGTGGGAGTGTGTTTGTTTTGCAGTCACTTTGCAGACCAATATAGTTGCAAACCATAAAGTGAGTAGCAGGAGAGGAGGAAAGAGCTGGTATTTGGATTAAGCACATGAGTAGCAATGCCATTGTGTGCTTGGCCTCAGCTCAGAAGGTAGTTTTGATACTCAAATCTTTTTCATTAGAAATAGGCATAAAGGTTAGAAAATTGAGGTTATTTCTTACCTGGAGGAAAAGAGCAATGCCTGTTTTCACCTTGTTCTGTAGAATAATCAGCAAAGGTGTTTGACTTGAGTTTTGATTTGAGATTTCATAGGAAGGCTCATTTATGCCTGAAACACATACTGTGGGTAAGCTGATTATGTCAAGACTCTATATAGCAATGTCAGCCATAAAATGACTAACTGTGGATATCACAATACTCTCCAGAGATTTTAAAATGTCTTTCACAATATTACCAAAGTCGACTGTGCCTCATCAAGGTAACAGGAGCTTCAGTGTGAACAGGAGCAGAGCAAATAGTTCTACTTTCTAGGCAGGGAATTGTAGGAAGAGCAGTGAATTACACAGCCTGCAGAGTTCAGCTTTCTTATTGGTGTAAATGCCATGTTTCTTTTTCTTCTTAATTTTTACTGATCATTTAAGGAGATTTCTCTCTTCAAAAACATTCTTGAGCAAGAGAGAGTTGGTTAAGGCAATAATTTATTGCATAAGCAACACTGACAGCAGCATGCTTGTCAGGAGACCAAGTGAGCATCATTTCATACAAGCTGCCTTTTCATTAAAGGGTTTCTACAGCATGTGGTGCTGCCATGTAGTTGCCTGTAAAATGGATTTAAGAGTTTTGGTGAAAGACTTCTCAATGCTTAGGCATTTTCGAACAGTGGATTGAAAATCAGCAGCTTAATTTGTATTAAAATATTGACATTCTGAGCAAATTAAATGCAAAAATAATAAAATCACTTCAGTAATACTGTAGTTATTTGATATTAAAACCAATTTATATCTTCTTATTAAAAATTCACCTTTTAAATATACTTAGTTTTTTTTATGGACTGCTCATAACTGTCTTATAGATGTTGTTGAAGCCTGGGGGCAAGACCTAGATAGGGGACAGCTAGATGTGCTGACACTGTAGGGACAGAGAGGCAGAGGGTAATGCTCAAGCATGCACATTCAGTGGCCACCTTGGAAGAAGAATTGCTTACGGAATTAATTCATGTTCATAAACTGCCATGTGTAAGTTTTGGAGTTTAACAACCTATTGAGATCATTGAGACAATTTAGATCTTAAAAGATATATTTTTTACAGGCTGTTTGCAGAGGAATCATACATAGAGGAATCCTTTTTTCATAACTTTTCTGCTTTTCTTTAGTATAAACAGCTTGCAGACAGAACTAAACAACATTTCCTTGTTGCGAAAACAACTGGAGGAAGATATTTTAGCTAATCGGAATCTGCAGAAGGTCTTAGAAGATCAAATTAAGGACGTAAAAACCCGGCAAGGTCTGTGTGTCTGTCCAGCTCAGCCCTTCTGTTAAACCTTTTGCACAAAACTGCCTGGTTTTATTACAATCAGTTTGCTGTGAGGGAGAAGAAATGTTTGAGAGTAGATAAAGGTGTGAAAAGACTTCTTGTCTGCTTTCTGCACTGAAAATCACTGGAGGTATTTGTAACAATGTCTTTCAGCAATCAGGACATATTCAGAGGGACAGTTTTTCTCTTTCCTTGAAGCAAATGCTAGTAACTCTATGGCAATTCTACTCCAGTGATCATTGCAAGCTGCCTACAGTTTTGCACCCATAAAATTTACTGTTTTCTGCAGAAGTCAGAAAGTCCTGATTTGAATAATTCTGTGGCCATGGGATCACTTCCTGGCCATGGAATTTAAATATTTTGCAACACTTCAATGAAGAACTTATGTCTTGGGAAATGTTAGACTCTAACACAAGAATTATTTCCAGAGAACAAAAAAATAGCCTGAAGTTTTCTATTTTGTAATTTATTCAGAAATAACACAACTTTTAAATGTAACTTACATTTTAGCATCTTTATAGTGTTTCTTTGGAGGTGTTTTAAATACATGCTTGTAGAAAGCCATGTAGAAAAGCAGAATGTAAGTGGGCATCATTAAAGGCTGTATTCCGGATCCGTACACATTTACCTTTTTCTTCTCCAGGGGAGGGATAGTAGCAATAATGCCTGTTCACATACCCCTTTCAATTTAGATTTTCAATTTTAGCATCCCTCCCTCTGGAGGGATGATAAATGATGGAAGGGAGGCTTGTGCCATTTCAAAGTTTCCAACCTCCAAAGCACAGAGATAATAAAAAGCAAGAGGAAGCCAAGGGGACCTGTGAATATTCCTAGGTCCAGTTCTGGAGGGGATCGGGTTAGGTGAGGCACCTGGGAATGGAGGGCCTGAAAATCATTGATCCTTAGTGACACTTTGGGCCTTGTAGCTGCCATGAGATCCATGTCAGAGTTAGGAGTAGAATTTGAATGTCATGTCTCTGTTCTAACATGCTTTCTTGCCACCTAATGAGATATATTTATGGAATTAGTTGCCATCCAAACCATAAATGAACAGGTGCTCTTGAAACAAGTAATAAGTCATTAATATTGTTAAAAAAGGAAATGAACAACTAGCTATTTTCTGTTCAACAAATACAATCTTTTGAGCCAGAAACAAAATAAAGTCAGTAACTGTCTAATCTGGTTCTTCCCCTTTTGGAGGAGGATCTTTGAGCTTATGATCATGAAAATATGCAGGAAACAGAATAGCTATTCAAGCTAATCATGCCTTATTTCTCCTTCATAAAAAGATATATTTCTAATTGTAATGCTAAATATAGAAATTATAGTTCAGAATTACACTAACAATTCATGCTGATAACCACAGAAAACAAGGCATGACTAGGTGTCAGAAACACAAAGAAATGCAAGGACAAAATTATTTCAACTAAATAAAAGTTATTTGGGGGAGTGAAAAGTTTAACTGACTTCCCCTAGACTTGCTAATATGCACTTGTTTGAAAAGTTCTATCTGCAAACAAAGAGAGTTTCTGAAGCAGCTCTTATCGTTGGTTATTTTGACAGATGAAACACTATCTTTTTGTGGAGATCAAACATCTTACATGAGCATTTGTTTAGGAGAGCACGATCATTTAGGCCTACAGATAGACCAGCTGTCTCTTGAAGAACTTAAGAAAAAGGTACTAATTTGTTTTATTCTTTATTCTTTTTAATAGCCTAGTTCTGCTGCATTTATAGTTTGTGTCTTACAGAATTTTGATCATTTATATATGGTTGAGTTATTCTGAAAGGATTAGAAATTCTCATCTTTGCTTCGTGATCCTCTTTTTATTAACTATTTTTTTTGTTACAATATGAGCTTCAGAGCTCATGAGCTTCAGAGTCATCTAAAAGAAAGCTGAGGTACTACAAAATTTTTAGGACTATAGACATGGGGAATCAAATTGCAGACCCAATAACATGTTTTAGTCATCATGAATTATATCCATTCCAAATAAAAGTTTTTGCATTGAGTAACCTAAAACACATATTTCATGCCCCTCTATCAATCATGAAGGTGGTAGTGGTATAATGTATACTTCTGTACAGCACACTGCATCTCAGGATTTGGAGATCTTTTGAGAAATGTCATGTTATAAATTATCTCTGAGGTATATTGGTATTATCACCATCCTACAGAAGGAGAATTGAAACTCACAGAGATTAAATGAGCAGACTATTGTCATACAATGGGTCAGCACTGGAGTTCAGAAACTCTTTCTCCTAACTCATCATCCTGTGCATTGACCTCTGATCCATTTTCGTGGGCAGCTGAATTGTAGGCAGGTGTTCAAAATTTTGAGATAGATAATCTTAAGGAAAGAAGATCAGTTTGCCTTAGACGAAACAGGTTTTGGTTAAAAAAAGAAAATCCATCCAGATTTTTGTCTCAGTCCCATGGTTGACCTATGCCACCTTTATCTCTAACTATATTCCCTTCAGTGGTTCCAAGGAAGCTCCTTAGCAAAAGAATTTGATAAACCTTTTCTTACCTGAAAAGGGGTTTGCATGCCTGAGAGCTGGTCTGATTTTTCCCTTTTTTTCTTCCAAATATATTAATTGGTCTAATAAAAAGATTTTACCTCCTTCTGCAAACATTGCCTTCTTGATTTACTGCATTAGTCTGTGACACTAATGCCTGTTCAAGAGCTTTGCTCATGATTCCCTACTCAGGTACATATTTTATGTCTGTTAAATTCCTCAGAATGGTAGTGGCTTATAAAGAGAGATACGGATACAAGGACAGAATGTTTTTACTCTGTCCCTGTAATGCAAATTCCCCTTGCACCTAAGTGTTTCTTCTCAAGTAAGCCTGTTTGCATGAGGTGCCTTGAAGTTTCTTCTGGCTACTGGATTTTGAATCTTGACCCCTCAACTTATTAAGAAGGCTGAAACTACAATCGTTCATATTTTCATATATAGAGAGATTGTCTCATGAGCATATGTGGTAACATTAAAAGAATAATGTGAAAAAGGCCAGACTTTCCAAGTTCTGGAATTTAGATTTAGCTAGAGATTTGCACATCACTTTATTTTATAGGAGGATGGATTTTACTGGTTTTCATCCATTTTTCTTTGCTTGTTTAGGTAACTGATCTCATTCTGATGGTTAAGGATCTGCAATCAATTAATCAAGAGCTTAAGAAAAAACAGCTTGGACTCTGTACAGCAGATTCTCAAGGGAAAGAAGCACTAAAAATATTGAACTGTAGCGAGGTATGTTTTCTGTGTTGAAGTATTGAATCTGACCGTTATTTCTAATAAACCTTATGGAATCTCTCATGACAATGCAGGGTGCAAAGCCCTAGGTGCTTAGATTCCTAATTCCTCATAATAACCTTTAAAATTAATGATTTAGATACTATAAGAGGTTAGCACAACAATTGTACTCAGTGTTCAGGGATGTGTTTAGCTGGATTTAAGGTAACAACATTGGGTTTAGGATGTGTTTGTTTTGTAGGAAGGAGTCGATTTTAGTTTGCAAAGAAATATCTCCCATAGCATCTTAGCTGTTCTTAAGTATCTACTTGTCTTCTGCTCGAGAGTCCTTGTCACGCTATGTCCAATTCTGTAAAAGTTTTAAATCTTTCCTGCTCTGCACCCCTCTCTTCCCCCCTGCACAAACGGGTTAGGACCCACAGTGGTCAAACAAGAAAGAACAGCACTTTGGGCCCTGTAAAAGCAGGTCTGTGCTTCCATGTACCGTATAGACATATATGGAGGACTAGCCAACGTTGCAGTGTATTGCTGAGAGATGCAAGGAGATCATGCCTGTGCTGGCTGTTCCATTCCCTTGCCCATAGCTAGAATTACTTAAGCTATAGGGAAGCTATAGGGAAGGAGAAGTTTGTGTAAAATAGTTCTAATGAGGAGTTTAGGATGATGGAGCCTCGTGGTCTGACTGATGATTATCAGGCTATGGTAGACATCTAAAAAACGTTCTGCTTTGTTATAAGGTACTACTTGAAATATGGCTGATAATACTTCTCTCTATATAATGATGTGTGTTTTGCTTTGTGCTACATCATTCCTGTGCATTACAGTGAAATAATAAAAGGGTTTATTTCTATCTTGAATTAAACTGGAAGGAATAATAAAAAGAAATGAACAGTTTGGTTCTGTTATGTGCAGAGCGGAATAAATTCTAGAACTGTGAATACTGTATTGATGATTTTCTGCAGGCAGGTTGTTTTGTGAGGATCTGGAAAAAGGGGGCAATGACCTTTTTTGTACGTGCTGGGAACAACTGTCAGAAGTCACAAAATATTCTTGCCTTTTCTGATTTAATACATACTCGTGTTAACCTTAATTGAAGTATGTAAATTATAGACCGACCTTTACGGGCAGCATGGGTTTTATTAAAATACTAAATTTACATGTTATTGTAATAGCTTTGCATTGAAAAGCTTGTGGGCAATTTGTGTTAGAGTGCGGGTGCTTTTCCATATCCCAATATTCCTAGTAATTTAGTGTATCGTCCTGCAGAGGGAGACATATCCCCACGGATGGGATATTTAATACAGAAGGAATTGGTGTCCTGTCCTAAGAATATCACAACAAGACATTGAGCCCTTTTGCATTTGTTTCAGCATTAAAAGAGCATATAGGTGATGTACATGACTAGCTTTAGAATAATCCAGAGGGAAGCTGGTGAAATCATCTCTATATTAAAAACTCAAACTTCTGGTAATGGAAGGAGAAAAGTAAAATATGGTATTTAAGCCAGTGCCCGAATGATTAGAGTATAAAGGAGCTCAAAAATTAAATGAGCTGTGCTTAAATGCTTTTGTTGAAAAGGGACCATTTTAACAGTCTTGTCAATAAAAGGCAGTGTATTTTCCTGGGCCGTGGTACTGTGAAACTGCATTTTGCGTGCATGTAACCAATACGAAAAAGACCAAGGTCTAATCTGGCGTGTGTATTTTGGGCTAGCTTTTGGCAGGTGGTGCTGAAGAGATGCTAACATATGTGCTATAAGAGGAATGTGAGCAGACACGGAAAGGTGTCTCCTCCTCGGGGCCTTCTTAAAATCAGCCCATCTCTCTCCTCCTTCGTGGAGCTGGAGTGCAATCGGATAAGGTTGCGTGTTGGTTCCTCTGCAGGCACCTCCCAAAGGTCTGACAGCCCTGAGTAGTCTGTTTTTTTGGCTTCAGGTTGGGAGGGAAGAGGAAAAATGTTGTTTTTGTGCTGTCCTCTGAACATCTGCTTTCTCTGAGAGAAGCAGCCTCACTGATTTCAGCCTTCGGGGCTCCAGGGATCTTTGCAAACCAAGCATATCAGTGGTTCATTTAGGAAAAACATTCTCAAGGTTTTCAGTCTCCAAGGAAGTATTTTATTTTAAACAGGCAGCTTATTCTCGGCAGACTTTTTTCTGGCCTTAAGCCACCTATTTCCTTTTAATATTTTGTTGAACATTAGACTGTATTTTGTGGAGCACAGAAAGTTTCTTTTCAGCCCCTTAGACATAGGGCCATAAGATTCAAACTGCAGTCAGTTGCTGTAATAACGTGCTATAATCTGTCAGTCTTGTGCAATAGCCTCATTGTAGGAAACATCACATATTAAGCTGAAAACTGTCCAGGGAAAGGCATAAATTAGAAAATGTTGAGTCATAAAAAATGGTAGCATTGAGTGGATAAATTATATGCACAAATAAGTTTAATACACAAAGCTAGAGCTTATCCTGAAGCTTCATGTTGAAGATTAAACCTCAGCTGTTTTTTTTTTCTTACGATAACTAATACTTTCCTGCCTAAAAAATTGTGAGTAAATACGTGGCTTTTGAAGTCCAGTGGTAACAGCCAAGTTATTTTATTTTGTCATGCATGTCCTTGCTACGCACTGCAGTCCTATCTATGTCTTCCTCCAGCTTTCAGATTATCTTTGCTTTGTGTCGTCCTAGAAAACCAAGTTCTGAGTGAAAACAGAAAAATAATTCAAACATGAATCATAGGCTACCTTGGGATATACGTTTCTAATACTAAAAGTCAAATATGTGAATATGCTGCACCAGGCAGTTTCTACCTTTTTAAATGTAGATATAACACATAAAAATGAACATATATAAACTTCAGAGTTGTTCATACTGCTAAGGATTGGAAGGTGAAATGTCTCTTCTCATTTTTCTTTGTATATATGTGTATGCTTACTTACACAGGCATGCACCTTTTATGCAAACTTAATTAAAAAAAACAAAGCAACAAATATCTTCTCAGGAAGCAAAAATAACTCTCCCTGCAGAACTGTGTGTCTGTGGGTAGGTCAACATGCTGGGAGCACGTTGAGACTTCCCAGCATGTGCTACTGGGCAAGCAGGTTCCTTGTTTTCATGTCACCAGCATTAGCACTGCACTGTAAATCCATCCAAGTTATAAATATCCCAGCAGTGACCTCCAGACACCAGGTTTTTTTCCTTCCCGTGCATCATCTAAGACTGTCTGTTCCTATAATCTCAATTTACGGCATTTTCTGTAAGTATGCTCAATATTCTGTTTTTCTTGTCTTAGGGTAATTTTTCTTTAGTCCAAGTTAGCCAAAATATTAGTGTTACACACAGCAGTGCTGTATTACTGCCATTAGGGCTTTAAAACTAAGAATTTTATCTAATGCGAGTTTGAATGCATGGTGCCAGTGCTGTGGCCTGTCTATGGTTTATATATATCATAGGCCCAGCATCACTGATATTTACCATCATCTGACGTGTTTCTACTATTAAAGAGATTCCAGCAGAGATCTTTAAAAACTATCTCTTTCTATTAGATCCAGAAATGTTGCTATAAAACAAGATGATATAAATGTCCAATCTGGCTGAGATTCTATTTCAGGGGTTCCCAAATTTAGCTGTGTGGATGCCATCTGTGGTGATACAGAGGCCTGCCTGTGCTGTGGCTTGTATGTGTTTATGCAGTCTCGTGCTTCTCCCTTTTCTTTTACTGCATCCTGTCAAATGAGGACCCCAGCTCCATGCTCTGGCCTTTCCTACCTGCCAGAATTGATGCCCAATATGATTCCATTGCTCATTTCTCTCAGCTTGATAAGTAACAAGTGCCTTTATGGCTGGACTCAGGTCAGCATCGCTCTGGAAGCCTTTGCTTCAGTTCACAATCAACAGCTTCCTAATACGTTATGTGTTGCAAAATGAAATACTGCAGTATATATGTGGACTCTCCCCAGACCACCCCTTTTTTTCTGTACCCTACCACAATGTAGCCAGGATGTGGATAAATATGTGCATGTTTCTGTATTGACTATGTACTTAGATATATCTGAGCAAATCTGAGGAGACTGAAGCTTGTTCCTGACACCCAGCTTCAAGGGTCTTGTCCACAGGGATGTAGTGGAAATACAGGTCATTTGTGACGGAAGCCAAAGCCAGTGAAAGTCTTGCTTCATTTTCAAGTTGTTGTTTGAGAGGCTTTGCCAGGATGTGACTACTGGAGATAATAACAATCCCTTGTAAATCAGAGGTGTTCTTATCACTGGTATAAATAGGTATAGGCAAAGGTTAAATTCTGTCTTTTGTTGCCAGAAGCAAACCAGTAAAAGAAGGTAAGTCTGTGTGAGAGCTACAACTGTTCCCTGGGAGTTGGGTTTAATTGAAGCTCAGGCAGTAGTGGCCTCTGCTTCACAAACCGACAACATTTGTGTCTTGTCCCTTGCTCTCACTTCTGTCCTGGAGAGGTGACACCAAGCAAAGGGATTTCTGGTCTTGCTTTCAGTTATGCTGTGGCAGGAGCTTAAGATTTCTGCTTTTTAAAAAGCTGTATCTTCCTCCTTCTCTTTGCACAGGAAATATTAGAGATAGGGGGATATTAGGGATAGGAGGATTGAGTTCTGTGGCAAATAAAAGA
This sequence comes from Tinamus guttatus, assembly GCF_000705375.1. The sequence goes on along the minus strand of NW_010579180.1, from coordinate 451,585 downwards.
AGATGATTTGGCACCATTTTCTTTCCTATGGTAAATTTAGATAAGACAGAGCAGAATGTAACCTTCAGTGTGACAGTAAATCTCTTCACGGTGTAGAAGGCTGAATGTGCTTTCTTTAGAAAGTGTCTGTTTCTTGGATGCTGGAGCAAAACCTAAAATGTGTAGAGTATGAAAATAAATTCCAAAAATGTGAAAATCAAGTAGGCACAATGAGACTGTGTCCTGATGATAGAAGTCCTTTACCACAAGTGGTTAAATGATCTGTTTTGTCAAATTTGAGAAGAGAGGCAAGAGAGTTAAATAAAAATGAAGGAATGTGCATGGTATGGTTGCACTGTATTTAATATGAATCACTCCTGGTTTTATATTAATTTCCTTTGATCTTATTGAAAAAAATCTAATTCAGTGTTTGTTACTTTGTATTACAGGCATTTTTTATTTTTCTTTTAAGACATGTCACTGACTTATTTATGCGTTTCATATCACGGTATTTTTTTTTTTGTGTGCTACATTTTCACATCATTCCATACTTTGTATAGTTTCTTGAAATACCAGAAGGGACTGTGACGCAGACTGAAGATGGGGACAATGACAAGAAGATGCAGAACAGTCAATCTTCTGAGAGGATCAGTGAGGTAGGACTGTTTTGAAATAATTATAAAATGTTTTTACCACCATGTTTCGTACTCTGAGTACGATATTTTACAGATTGATTTCTTTTCCCTTTACAAATTCTCATTTTTTTTAGAACATAAAGCCTTTCACAAGCAAAGCTTGCTCTTCTTGCTCTCTGCTTTTGCTTTCAACTAACAGTTGTCATAAAGAGTTTCTGAAAACTTTCCCTGCATCCCTATTTCCCTTCTGCTAGGGCTTTCTATCTAGGAGACCTTCTGCCCTGTTCCTTATTTTCTCCTGTTCTAGGATTCCCAGAGTTCCTTACTGAGGCCCGTAGAAAGTCCCTTGAAATTGTATTTATTTACACATATGCACACGGACAAACTCACACTAATCTTCAGCTTATGTGGCAGGAAGGCCTGTGCTACAAATTGTATAAGATTCACTTGCTGCCATCAGTGAAAATATTGTGAATCCTTCTTTGCAGTTGAAATACTTAATGTCATGGTAGGTTGTTAAAGAAGTCTGCATATTCTTATCATTCCCAAGCAGTGTAGCACTAAGAATCATAGAATCATAAAGTAATTCTGATTGCAAGTGGCCTCAGGCTATCATAAAGCACTAAGTTGAATATCTATGATTGTTTTAAAATGGTGATATGCTAATGGCACATTTTTGTGTTAATATTAAAGAATTATGATCTGTTCTTTGAAATTTTGTAACTTCTGTGTTTCTGTTTAGAAGATACGGCCTCAAGTATTTGTTGAGGAACTCCAAGATTGTCCTCATGATCTGGATGAGCAGGTAAATGATGCAATGTAAAGATCCTCTTGTCTTTTACCCACCTTAATCTCTCATTTCTAATGTCTACTGAGTAAAGAGTATCAAATGGACCTGCTTTAAGTTCTAATGTAATTGATACCAAAGACTTTCATTGATTCAAATGAGGATTGACATATTGGAGATAACACATGGAAAAACTTCTTAGCTCTTTTAACAGGCAAAAAGTTGGCAGTTTTTACATACTTTGAGGCACATGCTGTCCTTATCCTCAGGGCTTGGAAAGGCGGATCCTGGGGAAAAAAAAACAGATCTTTAAAGACAGGTGATTCAACATAAACTAATAAAAAAATATTAGCTGCGTCTTGAAGGCAACATTCCAGAAACTTCGTCTGTGGGAGAGTATTCACAGATAAATATCTTCAGGAAAATATGCTAACTACTAAACAAGTGATCACTCTTAATTAACCATATGGAATAGGTGTTCATTATTTTTGTATTAATAAATAGCAAGTGAAATGTCTGTATATGCTTCATAATGTAGTTAAAGGGCATCAGAATTTACAAAACCTAAAGAGCATATATATATAGTAGAGCATACCTGACTAGTAAGAAAGTATTTGCAATTTTTTTTTAACAGATAACTCCATCAGGCTGTTCAGAGAGCTTCTGTGAAGACAGACATTATAGGAATCCAAAAAAGCCTCAGCTTGAACATGATGCAGCTGGCAAACACTTTGGCAGAATAGGGATGAGCGAACATGAAACAGAAGAGAAAAACTTGCTTGCATCTCTTTTAAGAGAAAATAGAACATCTGTACTTGGATCCAGGTAAGCGTGAGGGATATGCACCACTTTTGACAGTATTTCTATTTGAGAAGAGAATAAAGTAATTTTGCTAAAGTGAATTTAGATAATGGCACTGTCTAATTTACCTGAGAGATTGGCAAGGCGCCTTCAGATCCATTTTAGTCTATCATGCAATTAAGTAATTAGAAAACATACTATCAGTAGAAATCCTTATGAAAAAACCATTACAAGAAAAAAACTCTCCAAAGATATTGGTATACAGAGCTTTACTCTAGGAACTGATCATTCTCAGTGTGGGGACTAGCAAAGTTAAAAGGCTAAAATGATAATACATGCTATTGATTTTTTTTTTCCTTTTAGTATTAAAATATATGAAAACACAGGCCAGTAAATGCTGCATATATGTGTGGGACACTGTTGCTGTAAAAAGAATGTGTGTATGCAACTGAGGATGGAGTAAAAGGAGTTACAATGACCGTTGTCACTGTGACTTGATAATTCCCAGCTGTGCTGCTCGTTTCTCTAGGAGCTGGGCAATGCCAAGGAAGAAAAGGGCTATAGAGACAACACACCCTGCCTATTTTTTTCCTCTCACTTCGTAGTTAAACCACCAGGCTGGCAATACTGCATCACTGCTTTGCTGGAGCTCAGTCTCTTTTCCCTTCCTGCTTCTCTCCAGATTGTGGTGACTATTGGGAGACTTCTTTCAGTGTCCTTCAGTATTGTTCTCTCATCTAGCTATAGTGTTCTTTTTTTTTTTTCTGGAGAGTTATGGGAATGACTTCCATTCATAGTGTGGCAGCAATGCTATTAGCAGGATATCCTGTGGAGTTAGACAAGTCAAATCCTCCTGTGCTCAACATACCTTGCACTTGACTTTACTCAACCAATTCTGTATTTGTACATTACTATTTAAAGCTCCTCAAGAGTAATAAATTGTTTTAGTCATCAAAGCACTAGTTAGTGGTAAATGAGGAGATACTACCCACTTAGAAAATGAATATATAATGTTGTTTTATTTGTTGACTTTACTTAGAAGTTTGCTAATGAGTGATTCCAGCACCCTCAGCTTTTCTATGTTCAGCTATAAATGCCCAGATTGACTGATGATGAGCTTGTGCTGCTGAGTAACTTAATTCTCATTGACAACATTAAATGCCAGAAAAATGCCTAAAAAGCCTTGTTAGCATCTACTATTTCAAACGCTAGCTACATAAATGCATTTGTGTTAAATGCCAGTTTATAGTTTTAGTGGCACAAACAGCTCTTACTGGACATATGAAATCATCTGTAGAATTCGAGCACTTATGTGTTAACATCTGTTCTTTTAACTTCTGTTTTGTTTAAGACATCGATTTCCAAAATGTTGTCTGCAGTTCACTGGTTGTCTGTGGGGCACTTTGGTCTGTAGTGAGCTGCTTTTGCAGCCTGATTTCTCAGTTTCCAGCTTCCACATTGTATTAGAAATGTGCAATGACAGGACAGAAAGGACAGATTTTCGGAAGAACTCAACGTCTGGAGTCTCCTGTGTTTTCCGTAGTTTTGTTTTAAGATAGTTAAATCAGTGAGTAAGCTTTTTTGAAAATCCATTCTTATTCCTGACATTGCTGTATTATGTATGCACTTGGTTTAGTTGCCAGAGATTTACTGTCTACTCATGAATGGGAGAAGGGGCTGTAGAGTACATGTGGTTATGAACAGGAGAAAAGCAGTGATGAGATAATTTATGATACAGCTCATGCTGTGAAAAGATTTCCAAAACTCTGGTCTAATTGATTAGTGTGTAAAATAGAAACTTCTAGGAATATCAAGTATGTCAAGATACTGCAAAAGTGTTTCTTAGAAAGTGTTCATGTTTGCTTAAACAAAAATCAAAACTCATGCCTTTTCTTTCCTCCTTTCTGAGTATAGCAGACAAGAACAAATAAAAATGGTAAATGAACTGTTAGATCATCTGAACACAACTGAGCAAGAATGTTCAAGTGAAGATATAGAGAAAACAGATGAAAAAGATCTTAGGCAAATGATTATTCAACTAAGAGCTGAACTCAAACATTTCAAGCAGGTCAATAAATTCTTAAAGCAGCAAGTACAATTGGAAACAACTTTTGATGGGAAAGAGAAGCTTTATCCAGATACAGCGCCAGAGATTAATAAGGATATTGAGTTGTTGAAAGTGAAATTGAAAGATGCAGCTACACAAACTTTAGAGGATAATGTCATGAGATTCAAACATGAAGGCAAAAATGGATCCTCAGAAGAAAAAACAAAATATTCAAGATTAAATACAGAAAAAGAACATCAGCAAGAAAATGTGTACAAGAAGGGCAAGCAGCATGAAAGACTCTTTTTTACAAGTAGAACAAATGAAGTAAGTTTATTTAAGATTTTAGTAGTTAGGGGATAGATGTGCAGAAGAGACTAATTTGTTTCATTTCTAATATTAAACCTTGCTTTTGTGTAATTTTTAAAATTAGGTTTGTGTCAAATATTTTTAAGATAACTTTTCTCAGTGTTGAGAGCTTTTCATCCCATACTTCAGTACGCCTTAGAACATTAATTAATTGAGTTTCAATCCTCACTAGTGCTACATACTGGTAAATATTATAGCTATTGGAAAGAAGGTAAATCTTAACCTAATGGCCTGATTCTGTACCGTCTTGTATCTATGTATCGATGCTCATAAAATGTAGCACCAAAACATTCTAAATGGATAGTTAATTAACTCTAAAGGGCAAATGAGGTCTGGAAATTCCAAGACTTGCATAATGTCTCGCGACATGCTGGTGAAAAGTTAAGAATAGATTTCCAAAAACTTGAATTTTAATTCTTTACCTTTATTAACATCTTATTGTGTCAAGAAGTATGATCAGCAGTGCTGTATGCTGTTATTTATATTTATACGGGAAACTAAGTGCACAGAATCTCTGTTTTGTGAGACTTACTTTGCTTGTGTCAGTTAACATTTTAACCCTTAATTTTATATGCAGCCTTTGATTCCAAAGAATTGTAAAAATACTGTCTATTGAAGTGTTCAATGTTGTCTCAATATTGTTTCAATAGCAATTTTAGAAGCTAAGTTGAAAACTCTTTGAGGATCTTAGCTGTTATAAAGAGGACAAGGGAAACAGTTGCTTTTGTGCATTGCTAACAGAGAATCTTCATCAGTTGGTTTATATATAATCAAAAACTGCTAGAGTAAGTTGGCTTGGCAGATATTCAGTTAAATTCTTAGTCTTTTAGGCATTCCTACAGACAGTAAATTTTCCACCTTTTAAAAAAATGATGCTTGGGAAGGAGAGAAAACAATAATGGAAATATGGGTTTTGTTAATGTCAAAATTATTGGTGCATCATTGTAAAACTAGGAGGAAATTCATCCCAACTAATTTTATTTTTTGGCCTCCAAATGATATTGTATTTCTGTAGGTACAACAGGAATTGAGTATGCCATTAGGAAGATGGAACTTGCTGTTTTATGATTTTAAATTGTGTAAAGACTATAATTGCTAAGAAATGAATGTGGAAAGGTATTTCAGAATACATTGGGTGGTAAAAGAAATTATGGGACTTATGACACTGGTAGAGCAAATGAGCAGCAGAGGAGCAAATGAAATCTATTTGAACATGCTATTATTGATTTTTATTATCTTTATACACAATTTCATAACTCTCATCAACATATAGAAGGCTTGTTATGTTTTTGAGATAGCACTGTTTTGTGCTGTATGCTTTAAACATGGCCACATTTATTTTATGTGGAGTCTTCAAAAGGTTGACAGACTAAAATATGTTGATTACCACTGAGAAATTTAACTTTTCCACCCATCTCCAGTGATGGACTGCCCAGGACATGGGCAATTTCACCTGGACCTAAGAGAACACTTCATTGGGAAGTGGTTGAACACTGGAACCAGTTGCCCAGACATGACCCTGAGCAACCTTCTCCAGCTGACCCTGGTCTACCAGGTTGGACTCCGGCTGCTCTCTGCTTCTGTGACTGCAGGAGGAAATTGGAACCCTGTGCAAGCAATGTGTAGGGTATCTGGATGAAGAAGCTGTTCTTATTCACAAATAACTTTTCTGCAGTAGAAGGAATTTCCTCTGTGGTTGACACAAAGCTGCGTTAGTTTGTTCAGAGAGATTAAGGAAGGCAGTTAGGAAGTAAGGCCTGTTGGAAGCAAGGCAAACGCATCCAGGAATCTGTGAAGACATAAGATCTTCTTGTAATAATAATAATAGCTACCAGGCTCTCAAACATTTATGATATAACCCATGAGAGCAAGAAGTAGAACTTAGAAAAGTCAATTTGGGTAAGAAAATATTTTCCTTAAGCTTTCACTGATTCAGGCTTGACTGATGTCCCTAGTGATTAAAGGCTTTGCTAGTAGGTGGTGTGAATTTACTGTCTGGGTTCATGGGCCAGAAACCATACACTGTCTGGCTGTGGGTGTATAAGCAGCATTTATTTACTCCAAGAAAATGGAACCAGTGGGATAACTTTTTTTCCCCCCTCTGAATATTTGTTTTCTATGTTGTAAGGGTATTGCAATCTGATTTTCAAAACAAGGTGCTATGGCAGCTGATTGATTTTGCTAGATTTTTTGTTTGTTTGTCCTAGGATGCTTTTTTGTATTTCCTTTTTCCTGAATGTGTACCAACCATCAGCCCTGTATTTTACCCCCTGCTTTTTTCAGCCTGATGCTGCGTACGTGCCCAAGAAATCCCGTCTGCCCATCCTGTTAAAATCATCCGGATCGTTAGGAATGGTGCCTTTAACCTCCTGGACCCAGAAGTCAGACTCACAAATGCAGCATCACACAGTGGCACTTGATGCTGGTCAGCAAGCATACGAAATACAAAACAAACATCTGCAGCCACAAACAAATGGCAAGTTATTATTGAGTGAGACGGTAACTGAAAACCATCAAGAAGAGCCTGAACAGGAAAGTGCATCAGTGAGAGGTAAATAAATAATTTCACTTAAAGAGCTGATAGGACTTGCAGTTTTTCCTTGAAATATTAGCTCCATTTCTTGCAGTAAAAAGTAAAAACAGATCACTTCAGCATAGGTACAATGCTACTTAATCTTACAAATTTCTTGGGGAGGCGAATATATACAGATCTTGAAAAACTTCAAGGTGTTTTTTTTTTTTCCTATTAGCTGAATATATCTTTGCAGCCAAAATGTAATACAGCTTGGTATGGATTTGAAAGTATATTGTATATAATGCATAAACTATGTAATAAATGACAGTTTCACAGTGTATGCACACACACATGTACACGTACACACACGTCTATGTGTGTTTATTAATGTTCAGGTAAATGAAAAAATTCCTTTAGAGGATTCTAAGACTGATGGAAATCTGTCTCTAATGGAGAGAGGGGAGTATAAAAATACTGTATTTGTTTATGCTGCGTAAATAACTTTTTCCAATATCCCATCGATCAGTCAAGTCATCCATGTCTGGTTGCAATGTTACTGGGTTAATTTAAACTCAGCCCTTCACAAAATGTATGGATCGGCAAAATATGACAAAGTGTTAGGCAGAAAGCAATGTGCATGACATAAAGATTCGGGGGCTGAAAAAATGCATTTAGCTGCAAGATTAAAAGCAAAGTAGAAATGCAAAGAAGAGGTGGGAGAGAAAGGAGGTGTAAAGACAAGAAGCAAGTTGCAATCAGGTATCAAGTGAGCCAAAGTCTAAAGCAGATGCTGCAGAGGTTTTGCTAGAGCAGCACTACAAGTTGATTAGCTGTTTTATGACAAAGGGGACCTGCATGTGTAATGCCACAACACTAACATTTTGTGGCAAGATCTTCCTCTTGGGTAGGCAACCTTTGTCATTCAAACTTTTAGTAGTTATCCTTACAGGGAGATAATGTATTAAAAAATAAGTGAAAAAGCTGTTTGACATCACCAGAACCATTTGTGTGCATGTTTTATATATATCTGTTTTTCCCTCCACATTTTTCCTCTTCTGCTTTGTCAGGCAAAGCATCAGGCTTTGGTTTTTTTTCTTTGTATTCCCACTTATATTTTTCAATCACTTATTGAATCCCTGAATCCCTCTGCCCTCCCAACCCCCTTTTTCTCCAGCCGACCCATTGACCAAACTGGGTAACAGTGAATTCCAGGGAGAGTCACAGGAAACTGCATCTGATCCCAGTGGCAAAAATGCAATGGACAAAAAACAAGGTAGAGCATTTATATTGTGTAATATAACACAGGTTTTTGAAACTATGCTTTCTTCTAGGTTGTGCAAAAAAAGTAATTTAGTGCAGATAATTGTCATCTTTACCGTTATTTCTGGATGTTAAATCTCATTTATTTAGCTAGTACAGATTAATTACTCTAAGAATCCAATGTTAGTCTTTTAAGGGTTTTGCTTTCAGAAGGATCAAAGGGATTTATGAGGCTTGTTTCCAGGAAAAATAATGAGTTTTGTGCCTAACCCTGATCCATACTGCAGACGTCCTCCCTTCTGAACTCTTCTCTGAATTAGATCTTTGTTACTTTATGCTTCGGCATCTAGCTATGAACTATCGGCTTGAAGCAATTGAGTGATAGAGTTTTGCTTATCTGAATTATTTGAAGGCATTCAACTACGATGAAACCTAATGGAATCACTTAATGAAAATGTAAATTGGCTTAGTGCTGTTATGTGTTTCTACATTTCTATTAGTCTTTAGGATGACTTGAATTTTGTAGTTAACTTGATGTATATGGAGCACAAAGTGATCGGCCAATTTGGTAATTCTTGGTCACATGAGTAATTTCATTGAAGCCAGTCACTTGGTTTGCAGAGTCCTGTTCTTTGTGTGCACTTTGTGTACGTGCAAACATTTATGCATAGACAGCTTATTAGTTTTTTTAATTAAAAAGCAGTGTCTCATTAAACTAAAGCCAGTAATGTAATCAGAAGCGTTGCTTCCCTAGTATCTGTTTTTATTTCCTGTTTGTTTTACCAGGAACATTTGCATGAAATAAGGATTAACGAGCTTAGGACGTCATCTAGTATCTATTTATTTATATATTTATTTATTTTTTTTTTCATATGCATTCACAACCACCTTTGACATCTGTTTTTGCTGCAGCAACCAGCTGCAAAGTCAAAGGATGACGCCTTTCGCGTAGAGAAGCAGCAGAAGATAATGAACTTACACTGAATAAGAAAAACACTACATTTATCTTCTTGGTTTCTGGTGCATAGCAGAATACTTGGAAGCATTTTTACCCTGTTATTCTGTCATGACAAAAATGACATAAATGACATGAAAAAGTATGCGGCAAATGGCATAGAACAGCATCCTGCCTTAATTTCAAATATGTTGATATCCCAGTATCACAACTTCAATCTCTTGTTTTTATGTTATATTTATTCAAGAGCAAAAAAACCCCAAATTAGTCATAATGACTGCCAAGCTACCTCAGAATAGATGAAACTATTTTAATTTTGTTAATGGGTTTAGGTCTTTACATCGCACTGTTTGAGACTTACTTCTAAGCATGATACAGACTACTTAATGTGAATAGAATTGATTTCTTCCATTTCCTTTCAGAATTTTTTTAGGATTTTTTTGTGTATTTTCCTTTTTTTTTTTCCCCTTTTTGGCTTATCTTTTTTAAGGGTATTTGGGGATAATCATTACATTATATCTGTCAACAGTTCATTTCTTGTCATGTTAATTTTCTGCAGGCACCTGTCTTCAAGCTGCTCTGAAATTCACACTCCCATCTTAGAATAGTATATATAATTTTAAACAGCACTTTTGGGTAGACACATATATCATGTGAAAGCATCAAAATGGCCAACTGGTCTGAAATGCTCTAAACTTTTGTTGCTAATCTTTTTAAATTTCCACTGGCTTTATGTCCCAGTTGGGTTTGTACAGATATTTGAGGTGAGTAGGAAAAGAATATTTAATTAGATTTCTTAGGATTAACTACTTAAGGTCATAGAGTCTCCTTTTAAATCTCAGTAGCTTGTGTTTGAGGTTCTCATCTTTGTGACTGAAAAGGAATGGCCTTCAACAGTGTTTCTGATTCAGGACTGAGTATAGCAAATGTTAGTTTTAATCTTTTAGGAAAGGAAAGCAGATTTATTTTGAATACTGGCTATTTGAAAGCTGATCACAGTGTTGGATGTACAAGTTGAATTAATAGGCAGGTCACAGAAAGAGGTCAGAAGTCCAAAACAAGAATAGCATAGTTCATAGTTATTCTACATTTTTACTCCATCATTATGGAAGCAAATGAATTCATCCTAGTGTTAAGAACAGAATGGCAGATAAATATTAATGTTCACATGCAAGCCTCCTGTTTTTCAGAAACTGAAAATCATCATAACCTAAGCAACACGAGTATCCAGCATTCATTAAAAGAGATAAATGAAGAGCTTTATTCCGTGGAACATGAGGACGTTGACTCAGGCACAGCTTTTCCATGTTCCAAGAGCCTGCTTTCTCCCAAATTGAGTGTAACAAGTACACATGCACTTGATGACTGCGAAGTCATAGATGATATAGAAGAAATGAAACAAAGAATTAAGACAATGAAGTCTGAGCTTGCAAAGTACAAAATGTTCGTGTTTAATTTACAGACCACCAGCCAACTTTTGTCAAGTGATATGTCCAATGTGGTTTGGAGTGACACAGCCTTCCCTGTGGAAGAACTAGTGATACAATCGCAAGATACTGCTATGCAAGAAACTAAAACATATTCTAGCGTACATCAGCAGATGGATTATGACATCCAGACAGAAAACAGGAATTCACAGCATTCAGAAATACCTGGTACATGGACAACACAAAATCTTAAGGATGTACTATCAGCAAATGAGGCAGAACTCGAAAAGGAGCAAATTGCAAATCTGCATCTTCTTGATGAGGTGTATCGTCTTCAAAACAAACTTAGAGAAGCATCACCATCCAAGTGAGTAATGTCATTACCGTTTCAGGTTCCTTTTTGTAAACAGCAATAGCAATAATATAGGAAGGTAATCTGAAGATCATTTTATTCGCATACAAGCATATTGCTGTGATAAAGTCTAAATTTCACTAACATTAACATAAAGCAACTGAAATGTTTAGTTAAAAAATGCCTTGAAGTAAAAAAAACCATTTTTTCTTACTACAGACGTCCTCTCAATATCCCATCTCCTGCTCTGTTATGATTCTGTGTTGGACTTAGGTGTTTTTCCCCAAGCCCATACCTTCCTTTACTGCAAGATGTGGTCCCTTGAGTCAGCCCCCTTCAGGTTGCTTTCTCAGAAGTGATGACCTCTAAAATCAGCCTATTACAGTTTTGCATTCCTTAATCATTTTTGCTAGTGACAAAAAAAAAAAAAGAAAAAAAAATCAAAACCAGAAATACTTCTAGATACTTCTGTGGGCATTTGGCTGACAGATTCATGCTATCCCCTCTGTTTATCTGACCACACTTTGTGTGGAAAATAAGAATTTTAAACTCTGGTTATAATTTATTTTGCAGTTTGGGGCAGTAGTACCTTCCTTTGAAGGACGTGTAGGTAGACGTATATTGAAATTAATGAATGAAGTTTTATAGCATAAACTCATAAGCTGGCAGATCATTTGTGTGAGGCTGTAATGTATTAGTCTTGCTTTTCATATGGAAAGACTGAGAGCAGCAGTTTGGATAGCATGTATATAAATCACAGGCATAAAATATGTTCTCATAATACCAAACTACTTTGAGTCTAGTGTCTTTGCTTTCCTGGGGGACTTTACAGTGGACAAAGAAAGGAATTTAGCCTCTTTGGAGAACGGCTAACCGCCGTCAAGGACAACAATATCTCTTTAATATTGCTATTGTGAAGTACACTTCCGATACATGGTTCATATAAATTTATATACCTTGAAGATATGCTTTGTCTTTCTTACAAAATAAGATCTAATTGTATAAATTAAGGAAGGAGACAGTACGGATTGCTGCAGTTTTTATTGCCACTGTCCAGGTTAGCTGTATAAGTCACCAATCTCTTCCTATACAAATGACAATAAGAATTCCGTATCACCCCACACTGTGATAGTTCTCATTTATGCCCTATATTTTAATTCTCCAGATATTTTTCAGGCATATTCTGCCTTTTCCTCTCCCTGCAATAATGTGTATGCTTCTGCAGAAAGAAGTGTATCAGAGAGACAGCCAGTTGCAATATGAAGAGGACATCTATATTCACAAGTATAGAATGAAATCGGTTGGCTTGAGTTGAAATTTATATCCCAGCTTTATACCAAGTCCTGGTCCTGCCTTTGGCAATCAACATAACAGAGAGATCTGGAATTTGTCAGACTGGGTGAAGCATCAGCTCAGAAAATCACACAGTGGGCTATTGGTAGCCAGTACAGAAACTTTCAAAGGAATGGATAGTTCCATCTGCTCTCCTATAATGAATCAAAAGAACCGGTTAGGAAGAACAAATTTATTGTTAAAAGTTCTTTTTGTGTATTCACTTGCATTTATTTTCCTTTAGCACCTTTACATGCCATCCAGATTACTTCCAGGCAAACAAACGAGTTTGTCGTTCTAGTTTCTGCCCGTCTTATAAATGAAGCAGTTAGTTAAAGAATAATAAACCACAAGTTATGCCTGCAAACAGAAAATTCCACACTTAGAGACAATACATTTGTCATTCTGGCTGCAAGAGCCTTCTGAAAAAAAATGGTGTAACACAAAATCATAGCTTAGAAATACAATTTTAATTCATTTTATATTTGAATGGTATTTATGGTCAGAAAATTGCTTTCAAAGATAATTTCTTTTTCTCAGGTATGATTCATTAGTTCATTCACAAGCTCGAGAACTCTCCTTTCAACGTCAACAAATTAAAGAGATCCGCGGTAGTTGTGTCACTTACCATCAACATCTGACCAGCCTCATTAAAGCTTTTGAGGAACTGCTTCAGGCCAGTGATGTAGATTATTATGTTGCTGAAGGCTTCCGTGAACAGCTAAATCAAAGTGTACTATTGTTTGAAAAGCTAGAAGGAAAATTCCTGCATGGTAAGTAACAACATTTTCAGCTTATTTTCTGAGATATATTAACACACTCAAAATTTCAAGGTATCTCCATTGATGTCTTTCCACTAGCTTAATTCACAGTTGGTATTTAACAAGATCTGCATTAACACAGAAAGAAAAATTGCAGGTTTCTGAAGGTTTTTCCCCTGTAGTGCAGCTACTTGCAAGAAAGGTGAATATGATATGGAAAGCTGAGGTATAAGATGAAATTATCATGTTGTAGTCCATCTAGCCAATTTTATGTAGCCAATGGCAGGAATCTTAAAATGGAGAGTTATGGAGTATCAGTTATGAAGAGAAACCACCCTGATTTCTACACTATTTGATAGGATATTACTAATGCTGAATGAAGTCTATGCCCAAGAAGGGACATATTGCAATGTGTACCAGTAAGTAAAGCCCTTTTAGCAATCAGAGAGAATCTGCATATTATCTGCAATATGGACATTTACACACCTGAAAACACTTCTGTCTTTTTGGCTGTTTAGCACAATTCCTACCCATTGCAGGGCAAAGCATTTAGCTGGAGTGGCAGAGCCTTAAACATCAAAGAATCCATCTCAGGAGCTTTCTTATTCTTTACATTTCTAATTGTTTTATCTGAGCTTTGAACCTTGTTGTCAAATGTTCTTGTTGGGAAAGAGGAGGTTTATGTTTTTCGAAACAGAGTTAAAATGGCACCATGTTTCATAAATAGTCATCAAAATTGACATTTGTCACCTGAAGAAAGAGGGTCATACATATTACCTTTGCCTCTTATTTTGAGGAAAATTAGTGGCAAAGTGATGGAAAAGGGATGCTGACATAGTGAAACCCAGCAAGAAAGCCCTTTTCTATTCTCATAAGGGTGACATTTTCTGACCCAAATTACTGGCAGCTGCAAAAGGGACATCTTCAGCCAAACACTTTGGGGCCCTGACTCCTATATCTTCTGGAAATTGGTTCTTGAAGATCACGTTTTTGAGAAAAATTCAGGTCTCAGCATACAATAATCTGTATTCTGCCTTTCTTTAAAGAGAGTGGCAGCATGTTACAGTTTTGATTGGCTTATATAAAGGAGCTATGTATGAAGAAAAGGTATAAATGCTAGTGTGTCATGGCAGTATAATAAAAGTTTGAGTATATCTAGTGATTTCAGTGGCTACAGAGATTCCTTGCATTACAAATAAGAAGATTGTGTAGTGAATAAACATTAAACGCCTTTAAAAAAACAAAAACAAACAAACAGCAGATGGTATCCTATATACTATGAAAAGTCACTGACAACTGAGACAATTCAATATATCTAACACAATGGTGTTGCATTGAATCACACTTTAAAATAAAATGATGTTTGTGGGGTTATAAAGAACATTCAGCTTGCTACGAATTGACTGTAAAGAAGAAGCATAAACAACCGTCTGTCTCTACATTTCCATCCTGACCTTCAGTTCATTCCCCTGAAATTTCAACTGTGCAGCTCTTACCTACCGATTGTGCTTAATTGCAGGAAAATTTTACAATATGAGGAACGAAGGTGACACCACACAATTCTGATTTCCTTATTCAGATTAGAGCCAGAGCTCAGGGCTCTAGCACTGGGTTGTGCTCACAGTCACATGCTTTGCCCCTGAGAATACTGCAGGCAAATGCCTGTGTGTGCGGTTTATTAAGGACAGTTGGTTAACCTGACTGCAGGTGGCCAAAATCCAAGTGAAATTGGATTTTTTAATGTATTTTTTTAATTGAAGAAGTAATGGCATCTACCCTTAATTCTTCTTTCGTGATGCAGCACAATGATTTACATTTGCATGTTAACTAAAACAGCAAGGCTATAAAATCTGGCACATGTTACACACAGTCATTCTTTAAGCATTTTTTGGAACTCCAGAGCAAGTTACTGCTTTGTTACTGTGCTCTAAATGGCTTTGTTCATGTAAGATATTTGGCATTAATACACACACATTGTAGTGAATATCTGACTTCTCTAAATTCTCATTTATTTGCTACTCTATATATTTCAACAAAATGTTTAAGACAGAAGGGAAAAAGAATTAATTTCAATATCTGTTTTTAATCAGATATTTCTGTTTTGCAGGAGAATCAATAGGTGCTGAAGTTACTAAACTTTATGAATTGTCTCAAAGGTAAGAGCACTGCTGAATGTTAAATATACTGTTGCTTGAAAGGTTGGTAAGGATGATTTTTCTGAGAAGGGCTTTTTCTTATGTTGCCTGTTTCATAAATATCCATTTTGTTAATAAACTATTCACAGAATACAAACTCAAGGCTTTTTTTCTCTCCATCTCAGCAAATGGCTGAAGTGAGGCATCATGCTACCAAGATTATTCCTGTTATTAGCCCAACGAAAGCAATCACTAGTGTGCCCTGATGCACTGATGCTGTGTATATTTAGGCTTTCTCCTAATTCTTCTCCTAATTTCTTCTCCTAATTGCAGTCCTAATTGTTCCTATGACCTTGGGGCAGGCTCAAGATCACTGCAGTACCGTGTGGTCTCACTTCATCCTCAAAACCCCCTTATGCTGAAGGTGAAGAGGGCAGGTGGTGGTAATGCTGCTCTGCGCTGGCTTCATGCCAGCCTGGGATTCTCTGGTGCTGCAGAAATCCTCAGCTTGCACTTCCCTTGACATAAAAGTAACTTAAAATAGGCTAGTGCTGGATGTGAATGCTAGACCCGAGGCCCATGGATTATTCCTTCTGACTTCAGTGAGGTTAGAATTTCAGTCTAGATACACATCTTTGATGTAGAGGGGATTTTCATCCTCTGTCTCACAAAATCTCTTGCTTTACTTGTGTCCTGTAAATTTGACACCGTGCTCTTTCTGTTTATCGTGCTTCCAAAGTAATAAAATCACGTTTGTATTTTAAAAATGTTTTGTTTGGCACACAAGGGGTAAGGAGAACACCACAGTGCACCCGCAACTCAAGGATGAATCACCTATACCGTCTGCTTTTCATAGCTTGTCTGACCTTGATATGTCAGAAAAGTCATCTCTGGGATCACCTGAGCACAAACCCGAGCTAGCAGAAGGACATGGCATACTGGCACTTCTGCCAAACAACTTTCCCCCAGGTAAATTTTTCTTCCCAGAGATTCACTAGATATTGGGAAAATGTGGTAAATAAGACACAAGGGAACTAATTAAGAAATAACTAGGAATGTTTGTCTGTTTCAGCTTTCCAGTATCTTCTATAATCATTGCAATTTTCAGTAATAAGGCAGACAGAGATGACAATGATTAGAACTACCTTCTGTTTGAAATACAATCAAGGATGATATTTTGCATCTTTGTTGTTTTAGACTATCATCTTTTACAGTACTCCAGACGATCTTTAAATAGACAAGTTATGAAGGAAAACAGACAATTGTCAAGAGATTATTACACTGAAAAAGAGAAATTTTCTAATTTTATAAAAGCCAGTGTTGTGTTTCCTTGAGAACTCTAAGTGCTGCATAATTAATAAGCGGTGTCATGTTTGACCTGGATAGTTTCACTAAGCACAAGTGGAGCTTGCGGTAGTTTCTTATAGGCAGCAATGAAAATTTAATAGCTGAGATAGCACGTACTGTTGAGGAGAAAAATATTGCAGACTAAACCAGGAGTGTGTGACATGGATAAACTGACAAATAAGGTAGTGACAGATAGAACAGATAAGTTCCTGAGTAAAGCTGAAACTTACAGCCGATGGAACAAAAATTGTAGAACAGCAAAGCAAGAAGGAAAAGGTACTGTAATGAAACTTGATAGAACAAATTTATTTATTAAGGCATGCATTGTGTAATTCAAAGTCAAATTTATATCTGAGTTATACTAGTAAGCTTCTTACTGTTAAAAGGAAAATGCATAGAGATGGTGTGTTGAAACTAAATATGAAGCTGTATTTCAGAACTGTGGATTCAATTCCCAATACGGGGAAGATTTTAACTAAGCACAATGATAATCTGCTACAGTTTTGTAGGAAGGAGAAGTTAAAAAAAAATAAATCAGGACATTCTTGTATGTTAAAATGTAGAACTTTTGTAGAAACTCCTACTTGAAATGTAGGAGTTTCAAGACTGTTTTTCACTAAATGCATGTATTTCACTAAATGCATGGTTTGTTTGTTTAGTATATGTAAAAGCTATTGTTGTAGAGTCAGATATTTAATGTCTGCCATTTTTAATAGTTTTTTAATCCTAACATACATCAGGCCTGATGGGAGTACACAACAGCAAGGAATATAGTAATTCATTCTATAGACAAAGTGATCTCTTGGTTTCTTTAGAGTTATTAATGGAGCATCTGCAAGAAATTCGAATCCTGAGACAACGTTTAGAAGACTCCATAAAAACTAATGAGAGACTGAGGAAGCAGCTGGAAAGACAAGTGACAGAGAAAGAACTCGATCAAGGTAAGAAGTTATTTCATCATGAATGAAATTCACCTTTTCTGCTTGAAGTCTGAAGGATCAAAATCTGTTGGGAATTTTTGTCTATTTCCTTCGAGTAAACCCCAAACCTTTACAGTTGGAAAATGAGGTGCTTTCCCCTGAATACTGCTGTATCTTGAGTTCCAGCAGCAGGCACCGTTTTTCCGCACTGCCTTTGGAGTGTCATAAACAGAGATGTAATGTTCCCCTTATACAGATGCAGATACACCAGATGTCCTCACAGCTGTAATTGCACACACTGCCTAGAAAGTGGGACTTAACTGCTAGCAGGTAGCTTTATGCCATTCGATGAAACTATACTTGAATTTCATCCAGAGAACTGGAAGACCTTTCTAGTCCTGTTATTTTTATCTTTTGGATTTTATTAGATCATAATGGACTTTGATATGGGTTTTTTTGTTCTGATTTTTAGGATGTCATTTTATTTTAATTTGCCACTGCAGTCAGGGGCAGTTGCAGGTGAGGAAGCCATTGGTATCAAGATAATTTCAGTGTGGCCTAGGCTTGGTATAAGCAGAGGAGTTGCTTTGCTCTAAATTGTATTGTTACAAAGTTTGAATGTTGTGGAATTGGCTTTCCTACCTCTTCTCCTTTTCTATCAGGTGTGGTCAGTACATTGCCACTGCCAGCAGGCCCCCTGGGGATTCCTCCTCTGGGATGTTCTGATTGCTTTAAAGCAAATATGTGCTTACATATTGGGGCAAAATAGCCTTAATGGAACATGGAGTCCAGACCGTGGTATTCAGCTTGTCATTTGAATTGATTGGTGTGATAAATGTGTTCTACACGAAATGACATTGTGAGTTTTTAATGAGAAATACCTGACAGAAATTGATGGAAATTTTAACATAGATGGTTTTCATTCCAAACTCTAATATACATTAGTGGATGAAAAAGACTAAAAATAGGAATGCAAATTCAGAGTCACTGCTCGCTCTGGTTGGTATTTAACATCCTTGAAAGCCAAGCTCTGGGGTACAATTAAAGCTTTTCACAAGAAGGTAGCCAGGCTCTTGCTAAGGAGGTTTTTGTAGCACCTTTTCAAGCACACAGCACCAGTTATGCTTTCCCACCCTTTTTTTTTTTGTTGTTCTGTTCTTCCTTGCACACTTTCTCCCATAGGACAATTGATTAATATGCAATATTACTCACAGTGGAAGCAGGTAATAAATACATACATGCTTTCCTCTTACTTGGTTTCACTAATATTGACATTAGATTCATTATGTTTTACATCATCTTCACGATCCACTTCTGTTGTTGTTTAAATGAATGCAACCTACAAATGGCAGCTTGCTTTCAAGAACAATTTTCCCTGATGGAAAGGTGTATAAAAAGCATCCATTTCATTCACGAAGTATTTACACTGCTGGAAAGGCATGGGGTTCTCATGAAATAACCACACTGAAACAGTTCCGACTCCTTTACAACTTCATAAAGATTCTGGCAAGGGCATCCATTAATCCACTGAAAGTATATTTTCTTTATAAACTGTCTTATGCCTTCCATCTGTCTTGCTGCCCTAGCACAACCTACCAATGTGTGGAGGAAGAAAGGAAAAAGTAGCTAAATGTTACTGACTTTCAATGTAAAAAGCAACTCCTGTGTGATACTGAAGCGGATCTTAGCCTTGAAATATAATTTTTAAAAACAATATTCTACTTTTTAATTAATACCCTTTGTTTTCGTTTAAAAACACAACAAAATTGTAACATACTTAATTGTTATGAGAGCCTCTTAAATTAATTTTCTTTTGAGTTGTTTGCTCAACAAAATTTAATACGTAGAATTATTCCCATCTCTGATGTTTATTGTACGTATACACACACACATATCCACCCACTATTTCTGCCATGCTGCTTTTAGTATTTAGATTTTCTAAATATTTAAATGCCTCTTGGCTTCTAGTATTCTCTAAATGACAAAAGTGCTGGTAATGACTACATCATTACTATAAAGCTGAGATTTGAAGTGCAAGTAGAAGTAAAATAATTGCTTCAATCATTTCAAATGTTAGACTTCAAAATAAAATCAAAGGTTTAATTTTGAGTTTCCTTGGTTTCAAATGCTATTAACAGCAGTTAACATTAGAAAGATTTTATATTTGGTTTGTATAACCCATAAGTAACTAAGGTATATATTCAGAGTTATCTTCAGCTTTAGTGCATCTTTATTTCATTTTATCTGGGAATGAGTACTTATCTCCTTCCCCTTCGCTGTGATTTTCTACAGCGTCTGTCTTGCGGTTGGAGTTTCCTTTGAAGCCCTCAAGGCACAGTTCCTCACACTCCCTTTTTCAGCAGTGAGAGCTCAGGGTACTGCAGTTGCAGGTCCTGATGTGCCACTTCTCTTTGGTTAGTTGGACCTCTGCATCTGTGCAGAGTGTCCTTGATGTCGGCAGGGCTCTGCACACAAGTGCTAGTCCCAGGAGTGGGGCAAATTGCAGGATTGTGGCCTTATTACCAGTGGCTCTACATTATCCCTTATTATGTAAGATAACTAATAGTTATATTCTAAAGCTTTTCAGGAAGACTGTGATAGCATAACTTTTCAAATAGGATAAAGCTGGGTGATGGGCAATAAATTAAATTAGAATTGAGATGAGACCATCAAGCTTTGCCACTTCAAGTTGAATTGCTTTGTTAAAATCTGAAAGGAAAAAGCCTTTTGAGTTCACGTAGCTACCTCAACTCTTTAACATATAGATAGTAAAATGCCATTAGTGCCAGGCTTCTAGAGCCTTTGAGTCTTTCAGTAACGACAAGAGGTGCATAACATGGCACACTACATCCCAGTTAGGTAGTGAGTAAAAGCCTCAATTGGGATTACAATAAAATGAGATTACTCAGAGGAAGTGCAGCACATCAAATTGAATTGAACTGCCAGTGCTGAAAGGCATCCTCCTCATATATTCAGCTAGTTTTTTGCTAGCCAGTTATTTCTCTATCAAGCAAATAGTTGACACTCTTGTTTCTGAAGCTTTAGAGCGTAGTAGATACTGGGATAACCAATCAACTGAAACATACTTTTAATAGTAATGTTAATTCCAGTGGGTTCCTGAAGTATTTTACTAACTAAAAATAGATTATAATGGGCAATAACAATTACTGCACTTCCATTCCAGAAGAGCTACCTTGGGAGTGGAATAAGGCAGCTTCCAGAATGCAGTGTAATATTAAGCATCACTGTGGGATGAATACCCAAACAGGAAATTAAGCAATTGGGCACTCCATTTAATAGTTAAATTTGTATGATTAGTGCCACAAGATCCTCAGAATAGGATTTATTTGCCTTAAATTTCCCAAAGTCAGATATCTTAACCAGTGCTGGGTCCCCTTGGTGGCACTGGGGAGGAGCCTGTCCCTTCAGAGGACAGGACCCATCCGCTGTGGTGTGGAGGGGCTGCGTCACCCAGGCCGCGCGCTGGATGGGCCCATTTCTCCCCCTGGTCCCTGGGGGAAGCCCGAGTTACCCAAATTAAACACTGATGGGTCTTCATCTGTGTGATCCTAGATGTACCCTCAGTTTGTAATGAGGCGAGTGTTGTGATTCCTGCTTTATGTTCTTGTGGTAGCAAATGCGTCCTCAGACTTGCTCCCTTGAATTGCTACACAGAATTCAATTTCAGTGGAATGCTGAAATAAGAATTTCACAAAATACTGTAGACCTTTGTACAGTTTACAAAACTTTTAAGGAGTAGCAGTGCTAGAAAATACTCCTGTGTTTTGTCCCACTGCGTTTTTACCTGATAGCTAAAAACTACTATGGGCAATTTTGCAGGTTTGTTAATGATTGGCGAGTGATGGGAGGTGTTTGTGATGCAGAGCTTTGAGTCACTTGGCATGAACCTGAATTGCCTCTCAGTTTGTAGGGATAACCTTCAAAATATCTAAGGGATAAATATATTCCATAGCATGTTCTTTCTGCAATTTTTTAAATTGTTCTTGTCTGGAAAGTTTAATATTTAATGACCTAGAGATAACTCATAAATCATTTTTATGTATATATTTATAGGTTCTGCAAACATTTTTCTTCATGGCTCAGAACAACATAATTCCCTGACTTCTGAAATTCATTTCCTGAGGAAGCAAAATCAAGTTCTGAATGTAATGCTAGCAAAAGGATCCAGAGGTAAAATGTAAAACTGCTTTACAGGAGTAGACTGCAACTCATTCCAAATTAGCAAACAATAAAGTATCTAGATCTATTTATTAAATTGACCCCTGTTCTTCCTACTCAAATTCTATACTCACAGCATTCAAACTGGGTTCAACAGTGGTGAAGGAGATGGAGCAATGTTCCTTCATAGCATAGTTCCATTTATTCATTGCATTTTTAGTTTAGATGTGCTTTCATTTCTTTATTCTTTTTGTATGTTTTCTTTATAAGTTCTCTTTTTTTTATTCTCTCTGTGCTATTAAATACTTCTTTCCTGCCCCCTTTTCCCCTTGCCTCTGTCCTGAAGTTCTCATTAAAAAAAACAAATATGGAAAATAAACTAAAATTATTTTTGCTAATTAAGCCATCAATACAGAGGGATTGCAAAGGGAAAGAAAATAGTTATTGCTAGGTTTAGGAGTCTGCTGCAGAGGGCTGACTGGACAGGTCTTTTTTTTTTTTTGAAAGCACTTTACAGGAGAACAGAACTGAGAGAAACCAGTCAGAAGTATCTGTAATCTCTCAGGTTAACATTAGACTTATCTTCACACCTGTGAAGACAGAACATTACAAGCCTATGCTATTTTTCTCCCAAGAAAATCAGCTACTAGCAGTTCTTACAGGCAACATAAGCTAAAATTAGATTAAAAATATCTTTATTTTCAGGGCGGCATAAAGCCTATTTGTATAAAAGCACTCATGCTTCTTTGGGTCATGCATTTTCTCATCTGTTTAGCACTTCTTGGTGCTTAACAGTTTGTTCAAGTCCTACTTTTTTATTAACACAAGGTGTTACTGCTATGGTATGACAATATCAGGGTTTTTTTTTTGTATATGAATCAGATTAAAAAAACCAAACAACAAAAAAACCCATTACTGCCTAGTGTTTTGCAGTTTTGCCAGTGTCTCTGTGTCTCTGGAGTTTGTTGGCTTCTGTTCCTTTTTTTTTTTTTTTTTTTCCTGGAGATGCTGGGGAAGGAAAAGTCTCGTAAGTGCTTCCTGCTTGCCTTAGTCTCCAGTGCTTTCTGTCTAGTCTTTGGCTACTTAGAGGCTTTGACCTCTTCAGTGGTGAAATGCTGGGGAGGTGCCTGTTCAGCAGCACATGGGAATTACGGTTTTCATGCACTTCGGACAAGTCTGAAGATAAGTGATTTTCTAACTGTCAGGAAATGGACCATTTCCTCTCTGTTGTTTCTTTGCCAAGGTTGCAGCCTCCTTTTCAAATGTTAAACGTAAGGTCACGAATTTGGTTATTTGTCCCTTCGAGCCTCTCTCGTAGTTGCCCCCTACCAACAGTTCTTTGCCACAGAATCAATTTGGGTGAATTGCTTTTTCTAAGGAAAGAAGGACTGGTTTCACAGAGCTCACAGGTATGTAATGCCAGGAAGGAGAGGATGGAGGGATTACCAGGGGACAAAGAGATGGGAACAGCCCTAGTCAGCTCTTTCCTTCCTAAAAAGGAAGTTGAATTTGTTATTTGATGAGGCTAGCCTGTCCTTCTGAACAATTTCAAGAGGTGCTTGGATCATTCGTCTTATCAGGTTGTACACAGTTTTTCTATTGATCTCTTTTACTGAATCCTTCAAGAGTCCTGAGGTTTGAATGTTATACAGAAAATTCATCTACCAAAAATAATTAAAAAAGAAAATATCAAAATCTTAAAGCTCACAAGAGCAGCTGTTACTTTGTCCATCTCTAAGAAGCTGATTTTGTTGAAAGCAAGGCTTCAGCATGTTTTGGGCTTTGCAAAAACCTTTCATTTCTTCTTGCAGATAAACAAAAGGAAAATGAAAAGTTAAGAGAATCCATTTCTAAGAAGAATGCAATCATTGAGCATCTTCACCAAGATTATGAATGCATCAAGAAAGAAAATGAAAGATTGCAAAAACTAATTGGCAAAAAGGAGGATGAAACCAGATATCTGACACGTGAGATTTACAGCAGTCGTAATGAATTAAACAGGTATTGATTCTGTCCACATTTAGACTTTCATTTAGAGAAGAAAATTGGCAATGTGACGTGCATGTGTTTAGCTGTGGCCGCTAACGTTACTGTAATGAGGTGCATAGCAATATTTAAAAGGCAAAGGGAAAAATATGGAAGCAGAATGGATTTCAGATTTTGAAATGAAGAATGAGAAGAATTTAACTTTTAACTCAGAGGTTCATTGGAACATTGCAGGTTGCAAACAGAAGCGAATGTAAAGCAACATCAGCTCTCTGAGAATGACAAATTACTGCAGTCGCTCCGAATTGAGCTCAAGGTCTATGAAAAGTTGGAAGAAGCAAGGAGAAAGAAGACAGGTATAAATGCATGATTGTTTCTGCACAGTTCTTGGGCCGTGCAACCCTTCCCTCTCTGAATGTGATCTTGAGTATTTACTTGCTACCCAAACACACACTGTTCAACTCCCGCAGCTAGTGCTTACTCAGATGCTTTCTCTTAAGACTCTTATTATGTGAGTAGTGTCTTCTCTCTAGGGTTAGAGAGCAGTGCTGGCACTGGTTTCTAAATAAGCAGAGACATTTAATAATTTCCTGTGTGTTTTTGTCACTAAAGATCAGGGGTAGGAATGAGACTTATGAGCTTTCCTACTGTTTTATGGAAATTACACCACCACATAGTTGGTGTTAAGGTGCGGAAAAGTGTCATCTTTACCAGACTAGGAAGTTCATCTTTACTGCGTGCTTTGTATAGGATCCAGCACATTTCCCATTACGTGTTTATGTAGAAGTTAATTTTTCTTCATGCTTGTTGGCATAGGGCTTTAAGCCGAAGTTGGCTCAGGATTAGAAGTAGCTTTTCCTTGCGGAACTCATAACATAATTAGAGAGTAGCAGCACCATCCTCATGCTGTTGTGAGCCCCTTCCTGCTCTCTGGAGAGCAGTCTGGATTCAGCATGAAAGAATACACGGGCTCATTTCTGTACTGACTGCCTTCCATGAAAGGCGAACACGGCTCCTGCTTTTCTGAGGTTCCTCCGGTTGCCAAGTGATCACTGTTCTCTTTTCTTCCTTCAGTGTATAAAATTAAACGTACTCAATCCCTCCTCCTGACTCCAAGAATACCTGTTCCCTTTTCTTTCCTCAGACTGTGTATTAATGCACTTCGAATTTTATAAATCCTCTTCATTCTCTTATTATTATAATTTTGCTTTTGGCATGAGACCTACTAGCGTTTATGGACAAAGTGAAAATAATTTTCAGCTCTTTTAAGTCTTTTGAGGATAGAAGCAATTAATACCTGCTTTTTTGTCGAACCATTATCTCAATGCTGTTTGTAGCTAATTCTTAATATTGAGGATAAAGCTGGCTGTAATTTACTTGCTCACCATTTCGATAACGGGATCATTTTAATTGTTAAAGATGTGAAGTGTTTCTGTTTAAAATTTTCTCAGATCCCAGACACGATGCATCCGAAGAATTTCGAAAAGATCAAAATAATCCACTTGACTTACATGAACTCTTGACTGAAATACAGAGTTTGCGAGTACAGCTTGAAAGAAGCATAGAGACAAACAAGACTTTACATGAGAAATTAGAGGAACAGCTTTCAAAAGAAAAGAGAGAAGAAGTGGGCTCAGTGTCAGCTGTGAATATCAACTACCTTTTCAAACGAGAATCTCAGCATTATGCAGGAATGAATGGTACTGTGCCATACTTGCTTGTATGATACTGTAGAATCCGTGCATCGCTTTTCAAGATGCTTCTTTTCTCTTAAAGCCTCACACAACATCAACTGTGTGATTGGGGACCTATCAGCCTGTCAGTGTGCTTTCCTGTCAGAGCCATTAGTGCATCTGGAGGTGAAGTGCACACCGTGCTCTCTATAGCCTCTGACTAGCAGGTGCCTTTCATCCCAGAAAGGCATTTACAGGCAGGATCTGGGATGGAAGGATGCCATAAATTTTGGATGCCTACATTATATTGCCATAAATTTTGCTTACCTTGGGATTCTTCTCCTTAATGCACAGCTCTAGCATTCAGGAATGATCAATAAGTGCACAAGATGATGTTTGTTTAAAGCAGTTGTCCCCTCTATGCCTTTGAGGAATATTTTTATTTTAATCACTGTTAAGTGATATCATTTTAGCAAATTGGAAAAAATGTGATATTTACCCTCAGTGTTGGACTATGGTCCCAGTGTAAATATGTATGGGTACAAAGGGCACAATAAGGTTTTTCCTTGCTAATGCTGCTAACATACCCTGACTAGTAACAGCATCCTGTACTTACAGCATGAGTATAGGTGCTCCTGACTGTACAGGTATGTAGGAATGCCATGTTCTGAAAAGGGCTAACAGTGGCACTTCTTGTGTCCCTCCACTTTGCCCACATGTGCTGATCTGACAACATGCACCACGCAGAACAAGGTGGCATAAGAGGAGCAGTGTGGAGCTCATGCCTCAAAGGCATGGGACACGGCGGGGTTTCTTACCACCCTGCATCTCTGGAGCATCCACTGTGCCCAATCCGAACCCTACAGCAGGTGAAAACCATAATGAACAGATTCCACACCTCTCTGTACGAGTAAGGGAGATGCTGACTGTAGCAGATACATTTTAAAGATTGCAAGCCTTTTCTGTGCCCTTCCTGCTTGAACAATAACTTTAGTCATGTGCTTCATACAGAGATGTCTATTTAGAGCCAGTCATGATCAAGTAGATGTGGAGCAAGGAGTATAAACCACCAATAGCCCCAAATTACATTTGTTCCTGATAAGTTTATAGATAGTGTCCTAGATGTTGCTCTTGACCTACATCAAATAAAGCAGTTAAGAGCTGGAGAAGCTAGTTATTTCCTTGAGAAAATTGAGATACGGGTTTGATGGTTTACTTTGATATGGAGCAGGAAGACTCCTCCGAATGTCACAGCCAAATTTATTACTTTAGTTGTACTGTGATACGTTTCCCGCTGTGTCTTATTTTCTCATAGGTTTTTGGGGAATTTGAAAGGTCTGAAGAGGGATGATATACATAGGATCTAATGCATGGCGTAGCTGAAAAGAATGTCATACTTTTTATGGAAAGTTAATGGGAAGCTTAGATTTGTTGATTTTTATCATATTCATTCAGGGTGTATTTTAGACTTTCTGAGTACAACTTGATTTTGAGAGATACATAGGACTTTGGATGGATGCTAAAAGCATAAATGTAAGTAAATGCTGACAGATGCATGCCCTCAGCACTAGAAAACAGCTGTGTTTCCCTGTTTCCTGCCCTCAAATGTAACATCAGCTAAAAAAAAAAAGCAAGAACACAAGCAGGACTAGGCAGCTTTATCCCAGCCTTTCTGTTTGAGACAACTCTAGTGTTCATCTGTACTTCATGTAAGACTAGACAAAGTTAAAACTTCTTTTTTTTCCCTCTCCTAGGCACACACTTAGCACCTAAAGACGATTTTGACAACACTTCCCACTGCAGCAGCACCTCATCTTCCAGCACTGCGTGTACCCCTCGACTTGTGCCTGGCCATCGTATGTGGGCAGACAAAAACGGGCGGCATGTTCTGGGCTTGATTGAGGATTATAATGCTCTGAGAGGTCGCTGGTATGAAACTGCCGGAGCCTGGAATCAAGGTAAATAGTGACAGCTGTTAGGGGATGGGGAATTTTTGCCTAGAAATGCAAGATGTACAGATACAGAGCAAGACAAATCTAACTACGAGCTGCAGCGAAAGGGAAGGAGGGATCTGTGCGTGTCTATGGCAGATAATAAGGAACTAAAGAAACTTACATTGCGGCAGGAAAAGCTGAGGTCAGACATTTGAGAAACATGCCAGTGGTAAAAACAGTGAAATGCTGGAATGGAGCCTGCTCAAGGACCCTGTTGAATCACTATCACTGGAGGCACTTTTTTTAAGAACAGGTTACATTAATGGTTTTGAAAAATTGCAGATAGAGTTTTCCTGCCTTGGAGCAGGAAGGTGAACTGGGTGACTAATGAAGGTCCCTCTCACCCATGTGATTTTAAGATAAAATAAATGTTGTAAAGACCATGCCCACAGGTCCTTAAAAAGCAGGAGTTGATAACTGCATGGTTAAATTTTGCCTATTTCTCTTCTGTAGTTATAATTAGCAAAGCTATTGAAGATGCAGTTTACAGTGCTGAAATGCTTTTTGTGGTATCATATGTATGCACACAGTAAAACAATGTCTGGATGACAATTAAGGCTCTCTGAAGAATCATATTCAAATGACCTAGTTAAAATACTAATAATGGCTGAAAAAAGTAACCTCCTTGTAATAGTCTATCTTTTATTGTTGGTGGTGGTGTAAAGAAAAAACGAGTAAGTTTCACAATTTGCAGTTTCCTGCACAGCTTTTGCACCTCTGAATTTTCAGACTACTCAGAAAATGGGATGCTTTACATGACAGGGGGGTTCCATGTGAAATAAGTATTTAGATGATATGTTGGATGGGCGCAGGAAATCTGGATGCTTTTCTTTCCTTACCCTCCCCCCTTCCCTATCACAATTGCATCGGTAAATTATTTGCTCCCTTGCATTTTTTTCCCTCCTTTTTCTCCTTTATTTCACATTTATGCAATTTCTTCAATTTGGTTTTCTCATTTGTCAGCAGAGGAAAACATTTTATGTGTGTCCTGATAGTTATTTTAGCATTAAATGGAACAGTTTAAAGGGTCTGCTAAGGAAGAAACATCTATATTGCTTAAATTGATGTCTGTAGTCATTTGACTTTCAAATACCATGACACAAAATGCAAATGGAGAAAGAGCGTAGCCAACTATTTCCACAGCAAATCTAGTAAATGTAACCTATTATTAATCATGGCTATTGATTAGAATAAATCCTCTTCCTCCCTCAAATTTTCATATAATGTATAATTCAACAGTCTGTTTAAACTAATAAATTAGCTTTCTCGTGGCACCCAGTAGCTGTGTACATCATCTTAAATATGAAATCTTACTAAGTGGATTTACACTATTAATTAAGATGACAATTTCATAATATTTTAAATGTAAAATCTGTAATCCCACGATGCAGGTGCCAGACCAGGCCTCACCACGTAGCTTTTCTGCAAATGTCCACACGGTGCAGCAGATTTTAGAGGAGGCTGCGCGTTTATTGAAACTGCTCTGGAGAGTTTCCCTTCCTCTGAAAGCTGCACACGGCAACGCTGCTCCTGGCGCCCAGGTACTGCTGTGGTTGGTTTTGTGGGGCTTCTTTTGAATGGTTGGAACGTGGCAGGGAAGAGGGATGAGTTAGGAACATGTCATTTGGGGAAATCTTTTGAAGATTGTGAACCCAAGATACCCATTCTGCGCTGTCTGGCTGTGCAGGTTTAGGTAGCTCCAACCCCTGCAGACTGAGGCCAAACATGTGCTGGTTTTCTGTCCTGGTCACGGCGTGCACGGGGGGGTTTATTCACAAAAGACTTCACAGTAAAGCTGCAGTCTGTAATAGCTGTTTTGTCATAGTCTGGAGACGTAGGCAGGTGACAACCATTCAATTTTAATGAGATAAGGGTTGGCCTCCCTTGTTATAAAAAAAAAAAAAAAACAACAAATTCAATTTGGTTATGTATATGCCACATATACAACAAAAACTTCAGCAACTTTGATATAACCAGAGCTACATTTTACTTTTACGTTTTTGACACCTAAGCTGTAAAATAGGAAGTTTTTTTTTTTTTTTTTTTTTAAGTGCGACAAAAACTCACGACAAGTTTTATATCACTTTAACTAAAAAGGATTGCACTAGGCAAATGAATAAAAGTGAAGTGAATGAGGAATGAATTATCTGTACTGTCATAATACTACCACTCAACATTGAAACTGTTTGAAACTCTGGCTTTAAAATAAATCTGAAATGTTTTCCCTGAGGTTTCTTCAGGGAGACAGGATATTGCTGGAAAAATAAAGGTTTAGGAAAGCAAACATTTAATATATCATTTTTATAATATTTAAAAATATTTAGTAGCCTTAAACATGTAAAATCATAAAAGTAGTGAGAATAAACTGTGTTATCTAATACAGATCACTCATATTTCATTTCCATATTTTGGATGACTTGAGAAGTGTGTATACTTACATTTTACCTTTATATACATAAAATTTATATGGACAGCTATATGTTGGCTCGGGTTGCAGGATCAGAATGTAACAGAGAGCTGCACAAATGTGTTTTAGTGTATCTGTGATGCATCTAATAGTTATTGGTCTGAACCTTCTTGATTTGGATTGGTGTCCCCTGAAATCTCCCCTGCGCTGGAGATCTCAGAATAGAAGCTAATAGAAGCTTCTCTAGAGTTTCTTACCCCATCTGCTCAGATCTTAAGGACATTTGATTGCCTCTGATGTCTTAAATGCTGTATATGAAAGAATGTCTCTTGAAGTTTGATTCTAAAAGATACTGAGTGTTCACTGCCTTCTGTTCAGCCCCACAGGAGCTGTGAATAATCAGCTCTTCTGAAGAGCTAAATGCTAGGGGAGAAGTCCAGAAGACATTATTATTTAACAACTGGTACAACAGCAAGAAAAAAAAATTTACAAGTTTCAGTTTGCATGAGGATCCAGATCAGCAACACTGCAGACTAAACCAGGGCTGCTAGTGGTCCTTTTCTCCAAGATACTGACCCTAACTTGGATGGAAGTGGTGGTGAAAACTAAACCTTAAATAATGATGCTATCAAATAATTTTGAAAAAAAAAAAAAAACCTTTCGGTGTCTTTCACCGTTTTGATTAAGTTAGCATTCACTGTTAATTTCCATCCTTAGAGAAAGAAGCTGC
Organism: Tinamus guttatus; assembly: GCF_000705375.1. The sequence continues at coordinate 420,994 of NW_010579180.1, read as the reverse complement.
GAGTTTTGAACCTGGCACACAGGATACTTGCTGGTCTCTCAGCACTGGCCTTGTTTGCCAGTTGAGAGCAAAAGTCATGAAAGGAACGCAAGATTAAAAGCAAAAATAAACATTCGAGTTAAGGCTTTTCCCAGAATATCCTAACAAATAATTGTGATAAAAGTCAGCTAAGGCTACATCATTAATTATAACACTTTTCTCTAAATTATTGCTGCCTCGTCGCAGCTAGCAGGAGAGACAAGCAGTGAATGATGTGGCATTCCTATAAAGAATTTTCTGTGCTCTGGAGAAGTCTGAGGGCTCCTGTACAAAAGTATAGAGGAATTAATCATGTGCAATATGTAATGGTTCTGATATAATATTTTTATCCTTTCAATTTAGGATGAAGGAATGAAAGCAGAAATATTCAGGTTGCGTAAGAAACTATCTGAGCAAGAGAAGAAGTTACACAGCACAGTGAAACGCCTGCACTCCACCAACCAGCTGAAGGAAAACATGGAGAAAGTCATCATTGATCAGTGTAGGTGATGCCTGCATTCCTGCTGCTGCTGCTTTTCTTTATGCACTTCATGGCTAACTAGCTAAGTTCAGAAGCAATGAAATGACTCTAGGCTGTAATGCGATATTTTACTCTTAAAAGAGCTCTGAAAGGTTACATGGAAATATGAAAACAGGCATGACGGGCTGTATTCCAGTTGTGCTAGACCACAGGAACTTCTTGAGATGTACAGATTCTGCTTTAAAATGTTGCTGTGGCAATATGTGTATTATTGGAGGTGGATTTCTTTTCCTTTAAAATTCTGTCATTAAATTCTCTTTGCGATAGGACTGACTCATTGGTCTATGCAAACATAGCATTCATGTTCATGAGTAATTATTTTGGAATTTAAGATGTTATGCAACACACAAAGAAAATGGCCATACTACTTTTTAGTTATGCAAGTCATTTAAATGCAGCATAGAGCTCTTAATGTTATCTTGTTCCATAGCCTACAATTTTATATCAATGTTGCATATATTTTCTGCCTGAAGATTTTTGATTCAATATTCACTGGCTGCTTTTGGTCTCTTCTTTCAGAGGTATTGTATAAAGTGACATAAAAGTTACTTTTATTAAATACAAAGTTATATTTTGGTCATGATTAAATATTGAATAGCTCAGTTTGGAGTTATCACAACAAAATTTAAGCTATTTTATTAGGTCTGTCTGCCCAAATAATATCCCTGGGATAGATTTACTGATTTACTTTGGTTAGTTCTTATGTTCCAGTAACATCTCTTGAAGAATTGCTGGGTAACTAGTAGGGCTCTGCAGAGCATAAATCTGTAGATTTTGGCCTTATGATCCCTCCTCTTAGCCCCACAGCCACCACCCTGACCCTCTCTCCCCAACCCCTTCAAAAACAAACCAGAAAATCTCCCTCTTTCTTTGCTCACTCTTTTTCAGCATATTCAACCTCATCTTAACTAGGTCCTAATAAAATGAAGCCTGCCTTTTCCTAATGCAAAGTACTGCCTGGCTAGCAGCAGCTCCACTATTAGTGTCTGAATTCTTTTCATGCACTGAATTTGATATTTTTGATTTAGAAATATCTGGTTTGCCAGATGAAATGATTTTAGTAGCAGAGCTCTTCATGAGCGGAGAGCACTCTGCTACCCAGAAAGACCCAGACACAATTTTCAGTAAGTTTCATTGATTATGGGAATTACGGGTATCAGTTACCTTTGCCTTAAAGAGCAATTTTAGAAATGTTTCTAAATTGCATCTGTACACAAATTCCTGACCAAGCATACCGCAAATGTGGTGACTCATAGGAAGATACTGAATTTTATTACTGTGTATACACTTCTTTATTTCTTCCTTTCTCCTTTTGCTAGTAAGAAACTACAGGTATCCCAGGAGGTGACCTTGACTGCCTCCACCCTCCAAAATTCCTTTTTGCTGGGCATCTCTATGGAGAATATTCAGGCTCCCACTGTTATTTACTTCAGCATTCCTCAATACGTTTAGAGGCAGAGACTGGAACATTCTTGTGGCTCTGAGTGTTCTGTGCTATTTCTTCAGGAGAGGGAGCAAACTCATTGCTTATAAAACCTCCTCTGAACCTCCAAACATGTAACAAGGCAGAGCCAAATTGCAGTAATCTGCCAAGGGTATAATTATCTCATGACAGCTATACCCTTGGAGTTGTTGGGTTCTTATTATTGTAATGAAAAATCTTTATTATGGCTAAATTGTTTATTTTTGAGACTGGAATATTAAATTGGTACTTGTGAATGGTATTTTTCAGCGGTTATGGAGCTGACACAGATTAGAGAATCACATATTTAACCTGACATTTCTAAATACCAGTTTTGTTTAGCAGCATCCCCTCCTCCATTCACAGGTCTTTTTCTCTCCCCATGGAGGCTAAACTAGCTGCATAAATAAAGAAACCTTGGACCTCATCAGAGCAAACCACTTATTTCCTCTAAGCACACAGAGGTTGCCTTGTCCTTGAACTGCTGGAGGAGCTGGCTGACTTGTTCCACCATCTGTCCTCTTCTTCCCATCCCATCCTCTCCCTAAACTTCTCCATCTCCCCATTTCCCTCTTCTCGTCTAATACATCAAGTCATAGTTACATCATTTGCCATCTTTCCCAAAAATGGGTGGAAGGACTCCCCCCTTCAGTGATCTTGGATTAAAGGATCCAGTCTCACACGGGGCTGTGCACATCTGTGATGTTAAGGGCAGTGGTGAGACGTGCATGTTTTCACATACATAGTTCTTCTTAAGGGAGAAACACTTCAAAATTAAGACTTTCCAAATGGTGTTTACATCTGAGAAGTTGATTATTGGCTAGATGGAATATAGACTATGGAGCAGGAAAGAGCACTGAAGGTGAACAAGGTTTACCTGGTCACTGTCTGTGTTGTAAATGCATGTGCCTTATATACATCTTATTTAATATTTAGTCATAAGACTCCAATAGAGAGAACTTTATAGAGAACTTTGCCATATTCTGTTTAATCTGCTCTTTCTTTCCAGTGGTTTTAACCCATGATGTCCTGAAGAAAGCTAGAGGAAACCTGGAAGTAAGTAAAATTTCAGCTTACATTTTAAGCCGGTGATATTATTCTTTAGAAGTAGTCTAATTTCCTTTAGGTTTACTAGTGGAGCATGATGTTATTATCAGTTCTAGGTGATAGCAGTTTAAGCATGATAAATATTCCCATATGTATTGTTTAAATTAGAGTTTTATGACTGAATAAGTAACTAGTTAAGTAACTGAGGAACTTTTCTGATGCTTTTGCTAGATTAATATTCATATGTCCTTCTTCCTCCAGTAGTTTAGTTTCAGCAGGTCACACTCCAATAACCTGTTTTACTGGCTAAGCTCACAAAAAGAACACTTATTTAAAGCCTATATATGTTTTAATAACCAGTGCTGCTTTCTTAAAAATGTAGACCCAATGGGCAAAGCTGCTGTAAACAACTATTGCTAACACAGTATATTGTATTAGTTTGACTGCTTAAGTATTCACTTTTTGAATCCTAAATCACATCCTTCTCCTTGCATATTCCATTCAGACTGATGGTACATTTCCCAGATGCCCTTAAATTTTCTATGAATCTTCCCTTCATTGTCTTTGACAACAGTGGCCTTATCAAAGCTCTTCCTTTAGCAGCTGCTCTGCTGTTTTCTCATCCCTCCCCATGTTCTAAGTTGATGACATAAAGGTCTCCGTGCTTACAGAAACCTTATCCTTTAATTTGAAGATCTGCTGAACACAGGAGTTCATATTTGCGGATCCTTTTGCAGGATTATGGCCCAACACTAGGAACAGATTGTGTGCAGTTGAAGTACTGCAAAATAGAGCAATAATTATTGCTTTTCTAACCAGGTTCAACCAGCGGAGAATCAAAAAGCGGCTTCCTTTACCAACAAAAAAAGGATTCTCTGAAGGAGAAAGGTCCGTTAATAAAGACTGTTCCCGTGCTTATTGTTTGATTCTTCGTGCCTTACTATTTATTGATGTAAAAATGTTCATTTAGCTCTTTTATTGCAGTCAGTCTTTGTCTAGAAAAAAAGAAAAAAGAAAGAAAAAAAAAACAAGAAAAGAAAGCAAAGCTTTTGGTAAATAACTTATTTAACAACAAAAAAAGGGATAGTTTTTAATATTTATTACAGAAATCGGTACTGGAAGTGTTGAAGAAAAAAACTTTTTTTTTTTTTTAAAGTTGGCTCCTTTGAAATTTTATATTTTTACTTCTTATGTTAAACAGTTCCAGAAAGAATCAAGAGCACGATCCTCCTCTCAACTGTTTCTAGATGGCTAAAATTAAATAACGTAGTTTAAAAAAAATACTTAGTTCTGCCACTTGTCATTGTTTTGTAGCACTGTGAGAAATGTTCAGTATTTGAGAGCATTTTAAACCTACACCTGGAAGGTTCTGCTGGAAGCCACCTGATGCTGAGCTTTCTCATTGTCTTATTAGAAACTTAGATTTGATGCTAGGTCTGAAAATGTTACTTAGAACCCGGAATTCATTAAAGTTAAAAACAACCACAGATCTGTGTGTGTTATTTTGTTTAAAACAGCAAAAATGTGAGCACTTACTGAACAAAGTGCCGAGTGATGGCAACGTTCACAGGAGCTGGCGTGGATCATTTATTCCCTGGGAATGATGGAAATTAGTCCATACCTGCAGCCTTGTCAGGTAGGGTGGAAGAACTTGTCAGGACTCAGTGCGGATGCTGGAACCTGCCTTTCAGGAAGTCCTGATCCACAGAGATTTTGCCACTGGCAAAATGTTAAACACTGCACAGAGAGGAAGGAGATTATTTTGAGGGACACAGTTCTACAAGCCATTCTTCTCCTGAAAACATGTAAGAATATTTCTTGAATTTAAAGAAATCTTTTATTAGGGGTGTTATATTGATATAGATAATAGGAATATTTTGACCAGGCAAGAGAACGTTATCATAAAACCTGTCCGTTGTGCACCCCGTGTGCTCCACTCATCCTGCCTGGGGCCGAGTTTGCCCTCAGTGTTGGCTCCTGGAGCCATCAGGGCTGGTCACAGGCAACGTGCTGCTCCCGTTGATATCCCAGTGTCCATCCTTTGAGCCCTGCAAGGACAGGCTGCATCTTGTAGCTGGACCTGATAGGAAATGGCTGGGGCTGTGCCTTTCCCTGGGGGCAGAGCGGTGCTCCCCAATCCTGCACAAGTGCCAGCACAGCCCAAGGTGCAGATAATCTGCTCTGTACCCATCAGGGGGATGGTCTGTCCTATTCCAACCTTGCAGAAGTTTTCCCTGCCGCTGCTGTGCATGCAAGTGAATTTTTATTAAGGAAAAATAACACGAAGCCCGAGTCGCACCCGCAACTCTCGGCCATCCAGGGAAACGCACAGTCAAGACCAAAATGTTGTCGGCTTCGCTGGCAGCAGGGGGAAGCAAATTCATTCGTCTAGATTAGAGGAAATATGCTGGAAAAAAATGAAAAAGTTAAAAATAAACTTTGCAAATGGAGACGGGGGGAGGCAAGGAAAGAGCACGCAGTCAAACTTGCACTTCAGTCTCTTCACACGTTATTGTCCTCACAGCTCACTAAAAACGTCAAGTTAATTTTACTAAGTAGCTAAATTATAGACACTCAGATGTAATCAGAATCTGCTATACATTTCAACTTTCAAAATTAATCATCCTACGTTTTTTGAGTTATAACACCTGAAGGAAACAGCTGTACATCTATATATAGGCACCCAATTCTCTTGGTCTTCTTACAGCCTTTCCTATTTCCACACCATCTGTACTTAAAAATAAATAAATATTTTCCATTCCAGAGCTGATTTACCACTTATTTCTTCATGTCCCCCTGCTGTGCCTGCTCAGAGCTCCTCTCCTGACCTCTTTTTCTTTCTGATCATCTGCAAGAGCTGCAGCCACTTTACACTACCCTGTGCATCCTCTCCAGGCAGGGTTCAGCCTCACTGCTGAAATTGGGTTATCCCCCCCAAAATTTGTAATATATCGTCACCTCTTTAAAAAGAGATGATTCTGCGAGATCAAAGTATTTCATCTTAATGAGAAGCGCCTCTTAAACACAGGCAATTTACTGGGCTGGTTTAAAAATAATTAACGAAAGAAAGAAAGAAAGAAAGAAAAACGCCTTCCAGATGGAGGGCTGCAAACAGACAAAGCTTATGGAGTGTTAAACTTGGTTGCCATTGAGCAAAACCACATTTTCCTTTAGAAATAATTATACAGGGGAAAAAAATCAGCTGCGTAAGCAAATGGGATGCAAGGAGGGGCTCATTTGCTCAGCACATTCCTGGCCATCCTTGGGTTTTCTGTGCAAGGTGGGTCAAAATGTGGCTGAGAGGGAGGAATGTGGAAGAGGTACCATGACAGTGACCAAAGGGAACAAATACAAGTATTATTCAAAAACACAGGTAGCTGCTTGTATTAAAAATAATGCAGTTGCATGCTTAGAAGCAAAAGCACGGGAGCTTGGGGGTATTTTGGGCCATGCAACAAGCTCGTTTTTGCGAGCGATGGGACACGCTGCTGCATGGCAGGACAGAGCCATCCCCAAGCAGCCCAGGGCTGTCCCTGGCTCCCCAGGGCTGGGCTCTGGGCTTCTTTGTGGGGACAGCCACTAGATGGCAAGAGCAAGTTGTGCTTGAGGGCAAGGAAAACACTGCAACGTGGCCCCGGCTCACCCGACAGCAGAATAAACCCAAACCCACCCGCCGGATAAAACCTGGGCTCGTGAGCACAGGTACTGTTAACAAGCTGGGAGCTGGAGCCAAGGCTGATTAACAGAGTCTTGGCTTATTTACTTGCAAGGGAAAAATAATAATAATAATAAAAAAAAAATCACACTTCCATGACCTTTTTCCTGCACACAAAAATGTGCGTTTTTGCCCCTCATGCTCCTGTTTTAAGTGCAAAATGCAGCACGAGGCACCAGTGCAGCCTTGCAACAGGCCCTCCAAGGAAGCAAATAAAATGCAGCAAATGCACAAGCAGAGCGGCCCTTTCCCTGGCCAACGCTGCAGGAGGTTCCCCCCAGCAAGACGTTCCCTCTGGCATAAAATAAAGCCCCCGGGTACCTGGGCGGGCAGTGCTGGGTGCCCCCATGCAAACAGCAACCACCCCATCCCACGCACACCCTTGGCCTCTTGCATTTCAAGCCAACATCCCCCTCTTGCAAAGAGCTCTGCAAGCCATTTTTTAAATGTGTTTACCTTGTCATTGCATCAGAAAGATACTTGTTCTACTGTTTTTTTTTCAGGCTGTCCCCCAAATCCTCATTTTTTTTTTTTTTAATCACTCAGAGACCTTCTGCCCTATCCACCCTTCTTAATCCTCCCTCCTGGCTGCTTCACCTGCCAGGTCCTTGGCCTCCCGCACAGGGAGCTAATGGTTGCATGAGGGATCTGATGGGAGCTAGTGACACTGAAAGGTTGAGTGACTAAGGATAGATGCTGATAGATCCCAGCATATAGACACATATATGATACACCCTCATATTGGGGTTAAATTCACAGGCTGGTGGAGCACTTTTGGGGAAGGAGAAAGTAAAGGAAAGAGACTGGGTCCATCATCCAAAGAACAGAAGGAGCAGGAAAGAACCAGAAAGAGGCCACTGAGGAGGGAAAAAAAAAGTGCCCGAGAATGAATAAAGAAAGAGAGCAAGAAAGAGAAGGACACCTAGAAAGTGAGAAGGAACAGAGGATAAAATGAAGACCAGGATATAAGGCCAATTATTTTTGATTCTTTGCCTTAAGGGTTAATTTATTACAGCACTAAATCATGTCTAAGATAGGTAATACAGAGGCCAGCGCCTGGACGTTATTTAGACAGAATAATCATGGTGTTAGTGCTCGGAAAGGTGGGAGGCGCTCGCGGCCTGCAGGGCCCGTCCCGCTCCTCAGCGCGGAGGCGGCCGCGGGGAAGGCACCGGCTGGCGCCGAGCTCCACAGCGCCAAAACGTGAGGAGCCCGGGGAGATGCTGGGGGTGCCAAAGCGCAGCAGGGCAATTCGGACCTCAGGATGGGAGTCACCTCCTCTGTGGTAGCCTTGAGTCAGCTGAATGAAACCCCATTTTCCTGTGGGCCTAAAGCCCAGTGTCTTGCCCTGCTTTGCACTAGTCTTCAGGATGCTTTGCCCTTAGAGAGCTTGTTCCTACCTGTCCCTGTTTTGCACAGGAGAAAATTTTCTACATCTTCTGCTCATAAATGCTTTGAAAAAGTCCTAGGTTGACCTGGTGCCCACAGCTCCCATTGCGCACAGGGGTCCTGCACACAGCCCTGCTCCTCTCTGCAGCAGCAACAGCCTCTGGAGAACCAAGCAGCGATGTGAAAACCCAACCTGTGCTGCCTGCAGCCATGGAGCAAATCCTGTATCCTGCCAACACCGTTTAATAAGAATATAAAGAACTGCATCACCCCCCGCCCTTGACATACACAGGAAAGGCAAGAAAGCCGCTGGGGCAGGAAAAAAGATCCTCACGGGTATCATTGCGTTTAGTAGCCTAGCCCTGAAAAACACACGAAAGAGGCATATGGGATAAGAGGTTAAAGTATCTTCTCGAAAGCAATTAATTTCCAGCCATGGTAAATACGGGGCCAATGGAGGTGAGTGCAAGCGCACCCCATGGTCCCGAGGCCACCCGACATCGCGCTGGTGCTTCAAAGCCAAAGCGGGTGCAGGTTGTCTCCCATCCCGTCTCCCAAGTCCTGTCCCCATCCATCCTTGTCAGCATCTGCCAAGATAACGGGGCTTAGGTTTTGACCGGTGCCTCATTGCTTTTCACTGGCACAGAGACAGGAAATGCATTTGGTCCTGAAACCTGGAAAAATGTGAAGGAATTCACCCTGTCGAAGCATAAGGGTGTTTGCAGCTACATCCACTTGAGTGCCAGCTTGCACAGGATTGCTTTGGCTTGTGTTTGACCAGAACATGGCTAGAAAGATCAATACAATGTCAGCTGGCCTGGTGACCTCCCCAAACTGTGCCAAAAAAAACCCAAGGGAACATCAGGGAAGAGTGCACAGCACAGCTCCATAGAGACCTGCTCCCTGTGCAGTGCCAAGTTTGTCTGTCATTTTTCTTCCCTAGCACCTTTTGCCTAGGAACCAGGCAGGTTTAGCAGCCTGAGACAGCCCCTGTGTAAGGACAGACCCGCAGACATGTACTTTGTACAACACAACCAGGCTCTGGAGCATCATCTGCCCTCGGGAACCCAACGGCTTCAGATTCTTATTCAGGCAGAGCCTTAGAAAGGAATTTAAAAAAGGCTGGGATCTCTTTGCCAAGAAACCCACAAGAAGTGCCCAATAGTGGGCAGCTAGAACAGGCACAAGGGGATGTGGGGGTAGAAGGGAACAGAAAAGCAGCACAGGGTGACGTTTCAATACACAGGCAACGTGCCAGCCTGCGGAAAGACACCGTAATTTGCTGATGTGTCTTAATGAAAATGTCATATTTGGGACATCTTCTTTGTCAAATTGGATTGAAGAGCAGGAAAGCAATTAAGAGAGGAGAGATACATATGCACATACATGCAAAGGACAGTCACATTAGTCTGTTTCCTAACAGTATCAGGCTATAAAAGATGATTAAAGCAAATGCTGCCCCATGAAGCCGTCGCTGAGCACACCTACCCTATTAACAAGTTCTCCTTGCCCCCATGTAAGTGTTTGGTGGCATTTTGCACAGGGCTGAATTCCCCCAGAAAAGAAAGGAGGCCAAGAAAGGCTGCGAATCCCAGAAAGACTTTAGCAGCCACTGTGTCCTAGTGGGAATCCTGTCGGACACTAGCCAGAAAGCAAGTGTGCCACGTGAGCCAAATGGCACGGGCTGCAGCCACCCGTGCCGGCCGAGGCGATTATGGGATGCAAGGCAGGGATCCTTCCAGCTGGAGGTATTTTAAACACATACAAAATAATGCCGGAATCATAGGACTGCAATCTTTAAATTATACTCAAAAAAGATGCTCAAAGCATATATCATTGAATTATGAACAGCTTTGGCAGCTTTATTGATGATGTTGAATCTGGTTGACAGATGCATTTACACTGCATAAGCATTTGAGATGCTAGAGTAATTGCTTATTAGTCTTGTTGTGAGGCAAAACACCAGATTGAAATAAATAGGAGCTCATGAACACAGAATTTTGCTGCCTCTTTGATTATTTTTTCAAGCTAACCATCTGCTAAGCATCTGGGATTCTTAGAATCCAAGATCCATACCATACACAGGTGGGAATTAAGAAATACAAATAGGAGCTTAAGAACCCAAACAAACTATAATATGAAATCATGCGGGATGATGAGGGCTCCGTCACGCGGCCGCGAGGTCCCGGGGGAGCTCGGCCCACGGCCGCTCTCCGACACGTGCGGGAGTGGAAGGATCTGGAGACGCACGGAGCCACGCGGGCTCCTTTCCCTTTGCACAAATGGGATCTAACGGGACCGAGTCCAAAGGTGCTGAAGGCACCAGCGAGACATCCGCAATGCTCAAGGGCTTCGCTTGCAGGCGCTGTGCAGATACTCCAAGATTTTCACCTAATGTTTTTAAGCTTTTTCCCCACTTTGCAGTCACGTTTGGCAGAGGTACAAATGCCCGCAGGGAGGATGAAGTTGAACATCCTCTTCCTCCTACCCTGGCTAACCCTTCCGCATGGCGAGGATGAGCCGAGGTGGCCCGAGGACGCCACAGAAGGGGGCTGGACCCCATGTGCAGCGCAGCAAGCACCTAAATAAACACATACATACAAGCAACCCCACTCTGAAGCCTAAAACAGCACAGACGAGTTCAGGAGGAAGCCTGTGCTGCAGTTTATTGCAGCCTGGGAGATGGCAGCTTTGATAAGAACATAAAACTGATATTTGAATTTTCCCCAGCTGCCAGTGCGCTTGATGCAGAAAACACGAGTTAATAAAAAACAGCCAGTTAAATAAGTGTCAAACACCAGCAAATACCCATAAAGCAAATGTTCTTTTTTTTTTTTTTTTTAAAAAAAAAAAGCAAATCAGGCATTTTTCTCCATAAAAAAGTGCAATTAGGGAAGCTTTATAGCTAATATTTGGTTTCAGTTCTAAAATATCAAGGATTATTCCTAAAGACAGCGCAATAGAGAGTTTCAATTAATCTCCTCTGAGCACACACATTCAGGTATTTAAAAAGGAAAGAGAAGAAAGGGTGAACCCTGCATCATGGTCTCTCATCTCTAGAAAGCAGTAAACAATATCATGGAGAGCAGAGTTTGTGTGACAAATTTGAGATTAGGTGGATTCTGATATAAAAATTAAATTGCTTATCAGAGCAATAATATTAAAGTAAAATAAATTAGAATCTCTACCGAACACTCTACAAGCAATTTTTAAAATTAATTAGAATCAAAAAGATGGATCTCAAAGGATAGGGCAGCTCTAATTTAGACAGACGGTAATTAATTCCTCATTTCAGAAATTCATTAACAGGCTGTAAGAGCAAATCATCCCTTTGCCGGAGCGAAGCCCTGGAGAGCAGGACCAGGTGGGATGCGCCTGGTCCCGCGGTGCCCTGTGAGCAAAGGGCAATGGGGAGACCAGACCCTGCCCCTCTGCAAGGGGAAATTCCCCTGCAGTTTGGAACCCTTGGCAGAGGTGTCGCGTGGGCAGTGACAGAGGGGACAGCCTCTTTCTTCCCCATCACCTGAAGCTCACGGGGGGGATGCTCTGCCTCTAAGATCAACCCCGAGCTGATGCTCGCAGCGATAAGCACGAAGGAAGGAGCTGCTGCAGACTCGGGGCACAAGTTTCTCCTGGTGACAGACTGACCTGTGGCCACCTGGTCCCGCGCCAGCCCCAGGAGCACCCGCCACGGCCGCTCCGCTCCAAAACCCTCCGGAGCAGCAGTGCCAGCCGGGCGGATAACGCGCTGGGGCGGATAACGCGCTGGCGTCTGGATGCCTCTGATAACTAGGGATGTTCCCGCTCATCCGCTGGGCTGGAGTGGGTGCACGAGGAGGGTAAACACGGTGTGAATCCGCTCCTGGACCAGCTGGAAAGGAGCCCGAATCTCAATCCTTATCCGCAAAGAGCCACGCGCTGGCTCCGCACCCGGCGGCATCCCGTTGGCCGGCCCATCTGCAGTGGAAGAGACATCGGACATGGATTCAGCTCTCCCATCCCAACTCCTTGGGCAGCAGCGAGTGCCGGCATCCGCTGGGCCCTGCGGGGACAGGAAGGATTAGGTGGCTGCATCCACAGGGAAAAGCTGGCGCAGGGTACAGACAGACGGCTCCTGAGTGCTTACATGGGGAAAAAGAGAAGACGAGGAGATAAAAACAGGATAGGAGCAGCCTGGGCCTGCTGCAAAAGAGCCGCTTTGCACCAAAACTCCCTGCCCAGGTGCTGGTGGGGAAGCAGCCAGCAGCATCTCCTCTGGGATGGATTTAAACCCAGTTTGGTTTCATAGGGAGGAATCAAAGCAGCCACTGCCCATGGGGTGAACTGGCTCCGACACAACCCTTGTTCCTGGAGGGTTTTTGCTTCCTTTTCCCCCTAAATCACCAGTCAGCCCAAACCTGTTCAACATTCAGGTGCCTTCAGTTGCAAAGTGCTCAGCCCTGGGGACCACAAGAGCCCAGGGCCTCTGGAAAATAAAGGCACAATTAAGGGCTACCCACAAAAGCTTAATGTGAGGCTGCCAATCTAACAAGCAGGTGAAAACTGACTTTTTCCAAGTGACAGAGGTCTGACTGCTTTTCTTTCCCTTCACAAAGATGACTAAGCCACATTGCTGCCTTGAAAGCCCTTGCTCAAAAGAGGAGCTTGTTTCTCCTTCCCCTCAATGACCTTAATGGATACATATATATGTATTGGCTTCCTCACAAGGCTGGTCTCACATCTGTCTCTACACCACCACTGCTACAGTATCCACATTGCTGTTGACATACACATTCATGGATAAAGCTGCTTTGAAGGGGAAGCAGGAGCTGACCTGGCCACCAGCTCCACTTGGTCCCTCCCCTCCTGGCATGACCCAAAGCCTGTGTCACCGTTGTGACCTGGGACAATTCATTGCTCCAAGGATGAGGAGAGAGAGATGGACTGAAGATGCTCCAGCTGTTGGTGACAGATGCAACAGAAACTGACTCCATATGGAGATTTATAAAAGCGCCAAAAGAGGACTTAGACATCCACTCCCTCACTAATAGCCTCAGTTTCTCTGAAAACCCAAACTCCTGCTGCAGACAGCTCCTGTTTCACTGCAAGCACCGTAGCAGAGTCCTGGCCGCGCCAAGGAGGCTGATGATGCTTCACACCAGCCGTGCCCAGATGCAGAAGGAGCCACAGCCAAGCTGGAGGAGCTCCTGCTGACTGCATACCTGGCTCAGCCCGGGAGCAAAGCTGAGCAAGGAAAACAAAACCACATCGCCCCTGAGCGGGGCAGGTAGGCCTGTGCGCAGCTCCCTGTGCTTCAGACTCAATGTTTTGATGCACTTGGCTTTTAACCTTCCTGTGACACCCATCACCCCGGCAAGTGGGCCCACAGCTGATGCACCGAGCCCCACACACATCTTCCCTAACAGCTCATTGAATCAAGTGTTGTGCACCCGGCAGCATCATCTGTCATTTACTGCGTGACAAACGCTGGGAAATTGTTTGGTTTCTTGTCATTATACCCAGGGATATTAAATCTGCATCAAGCCAACGCTGACAGCACGGCGAAGGGCACGCTCCAGCACGAGGAAGGGGCTGGCATCCCTCTGCACGCCAGGCCCCGAGCAGGGATGGCTGCTCCGACATCCCCATCTCCTTGGGGGAGGCACTCGATGGGTCTGGGCAGAGCTGGAGGCAACAGGGCTGATACCCAAGATGCCTCCATATCTGCAGATATTGCTGCCCACTGCCCCAGGGCCATCTGCGTGTCCCCATGAGGGTGTCCACCCTGTCCTTTGCTTTGCCACAGCTGAAGGTCCTTGGCTCAGGGTTCCCAGCTGCCACTATCCCATCAAGGACCCCTCCAATCCACCCACAAATCCCTAGGCAGCCACATAACTGTTTCCTAACCATCAGGAGGCTTCTGAATCTTTATATTGATACCAAGAAGCATTTTCTCCTCTCTATAAGCTTCTTATCTCACCATAGAGCATACTCAGTGTCTCTTATCCTGTTACCAAATATGAAGAACTCTAATTCTTTCACCTAGCAGAAAGATATTTTTAGTGTTTATGGCTTTGTCACCCAAACATCTCCCTTCCCACCCTCCTTTCCCTGATTGTTGATAAACATGGAAATCCATCCTCCTCTTAGCATGGGGAGCAGAGAATCTTTTATGCTCTCCCTGATAAACAGCAATAAGCTTATTATCCTCTTACCAATAACCAAGAGCGTTGCAAATCCTATATCAGACACACTAGGGTTAGGGTTGTTTGCATTACGTGAAGAGATTTTATAAAGCAGCAAATAAAAGGAATATCTTTTTGGTCTTTTATCTGAAACTTCCTTCTAGGAGGGAAGGCAGAGCTGTTCAGAAGTAGATTTAATTGGGTATTATTCAGTATCAGGTTGAGGCAAGTTTTCCAGTCTCCCACAAAGAACTTCTGCACTAATTTGTTCGTACTTGCGGATGAAAGGTCATTGTGCTGACTAGAAAGTTAAGTAAACAAAATTAGCATCTGATTTAAGAGACTTCTTATTCCCTCTGGTGTAAATTAGTGTAAAAATTAGTAAGACTCTTGGTTGCTTCTGTTTTCTGCATTTGAAATGCATCAGTTCCCTGAATTTAATGGTGCAGAGGCTTGTTATTTCTTTATTTATGCTACTGCATACATATAGATGGTGAGACAGAAGGGACTGTGCACACCGGCTTCGGAAGGGAAAGTCATTCAAGGTTAATAAAAGCAGGACAGAGAAGCTCACAGCGGCGCTGACACCAGGAGACTGAAGAGTTACAACGTCGTGCTCCTAGCTAGGAAAACGTTCTTAAAAACCACAACGCGGCCCATTGCTACGGAACGCAGCACTGCGTAACAACCCGGGGCAAAACAAATTCACCTTTATTACAGGGACTAACAGTATGCTTTGCTCAAAGGCTAGGCCATTTTTTATTTCAATAAAAAGCTTTGTGCTTGGGTGTTCACATCACACTCAGATCAGTGATACCAGCACGCTTTCCAGGGATTAAGAAAAAGCCAGTAGTTCTTGGGATTAAGGTAGAAAATCCAAGCAAATACATTCCAGAAGCAGATTCCTGACAGCTTCTTCATTAAAAGGCTTTCGGGTTGTTCTAACTCATCCACAATTGCTTATGGCATGTTTCTAATAAATAACCTATCAGTATTTAAGCCTGATGCCTCCACAGCTTCCCAGAGCTTAAATGAGCACTGCATTCGTGAAAAGATTACACAGGGACAGAGGACTGGAAAACGTGTGACCACATTAGCATGTGCAAATAACTTCAGAAGAGGAATCTGTGAGATTCTTGCATCCTGCTGGGCAGCACAGCCTTCCAGGGAGGAGCTGAGCTGGAGGGAACCACCCTGGTGCAGGTCTCTCAGCACGGGTGTGGGACTCATTTTCTAACCATGCTTCCAGGATAAAGGCTATTCCTAACACTTCCAGCAGTGCACAGCCATTGCAGGAGAGGTTTGTCACGAGCACCTCCAGCAGGAGCCTTCAGCCTCAACCCCACTGCAATGGGAGCATATCTCTGGCACCCACAAAACTACAGGACTCATCACACCTGCAGGACTGTCAAAACATTCAGGAGAGAAAACGAAACCAAAAAACCCCACACAATCACACGAGATGGGCTGCAGATATTGGCAGATGATGCTGGAGGGCTATTTCTGTCCACCTGCTCAACAAACCACGACCAGTAATGTTTATCAATCCCTTAGCACCCTCTTGGTAGTTCCAGACCCACCTATGGACCCGCTACACCAGTCCCATAGAAAAGCTTCTCCTCTGGGTCTATTTGAGCTGCCCTGGCAGCCCAGGAACACTCTGGTCCAGTGACAACCTTGCCCAAGGACAAGCGTTGGGTGAAGGGGGTAAAACAAACTCCCCTGAGGCACCTTCCCCTGAGCAGTCTCATGGCAGGGGGTGGCCGTTGCCTCCACAGTGAAGTCTTCCTACCGCAGTATTTCTAATCTCACATGCTACTAATTTGGATGTTGATTTTCCACTGTGCACTTCAAATATATTTCCACTTTAATTGGTAAAACCCAATCCCCAGGCCCCTAAGAGAGGTACGGCATTTTCGACCAAGCTCATCATTTTTGAGTCCGCAATTGCTTGTTAAACCAAAAAGATGTGGAATAGAAAGCAATATGTTAAAGTTAATAACACAAATATTAATTCCCCAAAGAGTTACAGACTATATCTATTCTACCAGCTAAGCAAGGGTAATGTTCCTACAGCCCATAAGAGAAACACAGACACTGAAGCAGTAGTTTGCATTTCTTTCTGTTTCAGTTTAAAATTGAGCAGAAGCACCAGCTTTCTGGTTGAGAACAGAGCAGCTACTGTAATTGCTGTGAAAGTCTTGCTGACAGCCAAGTTTGGGTCCCCATGGGTTTTGCTGGCCAGGCTGGGGAGCACTGCTCTTTTGCAGCTTGGTAAGAGCAGAGCTGAGCAGCAAAACTGGCATTTGGGAGCAAGGGCCTGAGTGCTGACGACTCCAACCCCAGGCTTTTCTATGCATTTTGCATGACAAAGTTCACGGATAAGGTATAGGGACAGTCCTGGAAGCAGGAATCTTGCCTCAAAGCCAGGTTCTCCTCTGCAAGCCATCGGTTCCTTTGGCATCTTGGCATAGTGAATCCTGGGCTCCTCCCTTGAGAGCCACACCAAGGGATTTTTATTCTGCTACAAAGACTATTTTGTGAAAGATTAGTTCCCTCCAGGTTTGTTAGGCATGCTTTAAAAATGCCAGCCAGCTAGGACTCTGTAGAGACCTAAATGCCAGCCAGCTAGGACTCTGTAGAGACTTAAACAAGGTGGAGACTAAGGAAGCAGTTATATTTCTCTAGAGAAGGAGACACATGGAAAGGACAAGGCCCCACATTGAGGAGTTCAGGCACCTCTTCGTATAGGCAGCAGCTGGATAGGGTTTTCAGGCCTGTTTATGGAGGTGGAGATCTAAAATCCTCCCAAGTCACCCCTGAAGGGCATGTTTTCCTTTCTGCAGTCCCACATCCAGAGTTTCATCATGCAAATGTTCCAGTTGCTACAGTTCAACAGGCTGAGAGCTCAACAACGCTCCAGCCCATCCACCCCTCAGCCTGTTCTCTAGCCCATTCCTACTAGGACATCTAGGTTAGAAAACAAACCCAGTCTTCTCCAGTATGGAGAGGAGCACCCTCTGCATTAGCTACGGATTCACAGAATGCTTGAGGTTGGAAGGGACCTCTAGAGATCATCTAGTCCAATATTTTCTCTGGTTCCTCAAATCATGCTCATATCTAGCAATTTGCATCAAAAATATCCAGCCTTGATCCCACCAGCCCTGAGCCAGGACACCTTGTAGCCATCAGCCTCACTACTGTATTTTTCCTTGTAACTCAGATGAAAACAGCCTGGAGGACAAAAGCATAAGGCTGCAGAAAGGAGGACAGAAAGTTGAAGCCTGTCACAAAAGGAACCTCTTCTAAGAGGGTCAGTAGAACATGCATAGAAAGAAGCAGTCTGCAGCTGCTGTGGCCACAACCTCTTACAAACAAAAGAGAGCAATAATACTACAAAAATTGAGCCGTTAAGCCTATGTTGCATACAAGCTAATAATCACAGACAACAATTGCTTGCAAACCACAGGCAAGGCCTTTCCACAAGCCACAGGTTCTGGGCACAAATTAGCAGTACTCAAATTCAGTTTGCAGACTCACCGTTTTGCAGATTTTCTTCTTTTCTGCAATATCAGCTCTCTTCCTATGTGCAAACCTGTTGAGGTGAAAGAGTCCCAGATGTTACAAGAGTGATACTCAATAGGAAAAACCCATGGGCTGCGAATTTTTGGTCCACTATAATGCTGAGGTCTCAGGTGCACAATGTGGACCACAATAACAAGGATGAAATTTGGATCCAAACCAGAAGCGATGGCTAATGAAAGTGCTTAAGTCCAATGGGATTAAACTCAAACTTTCATTTCCCCTTAGACAACTGTAAAAGCTCTTTGCACTCAAAACAAACAAAAACACAAGATAAACCAAAAAAAGGAAGATTAAAAACACTGTGGGGTTTTTTTTTTTTTTCTTTTCAGTGTAGAATTTGGGGCTTGGCTTTCATGAGGTTATTTTTAGCATGTTAGAAGACTCCTGAGGGAAATGCACAGCAATCTGTTAGCTCAGGGTCTAAAAGAGGAGCTCAGGCCCAGGCCAGCTCCTCCTGGGATCCCTAGAGCTGTGGGTGCATTTGCAGCCCTGTTGCAAGGGCGAGCAGGAACCAAGCAGAGCTGCTCTATCCATTCCTAGTGGGGATGAAACCAGAGCCCTCAATCAACTCGCTCTGCACATAGCAGGGCCACTCTCAGGACACGGAGGGTTATAGCCATAGAATAACAACATGACTTACCTGTTTTCATGATCTGAGGCCCAATTTCAGCTAAGTCCACACTCTGTGTCAGCAGCAAAGGTTGGAGATTAAGGTTGCTTAGAGGAATGCAGGAAAACTAGCACACCCCAACAGCCCCTTTCTCCAAGGAAAAGGGGCCTGTTCCCCTTCCTGCTTTAGGTAATTTGCCCTTTGCTTCCTGATTGGCCCCAATCACACACCTTTGGGAATTAATTACATCCTCTTGAGTATCATTTCTATCACCTGTTAAGGAGGTGCCTTGGGGCTGGCCTGTTTTCTTTTGCTACAGCCTTCTCAAGACAAACATTACACATTTATGAGAAACACTAAAAGCACAAGCATCCAACTACAACCCCTAGCTGTCTTTATTCTGTGAACTTTGGGTAATGAGGGGATGTATTATAGCATGAAATCTGTATTGCGCTGCTTAGAGCTAAACCTCCAAGCAGAGCTGTATCTCAGGCCCCTTTGGAGGATCCCACCACCATAAAAAACAGTGACCAAAACCAGAAATCTGGATTAATGTGGTTTGCCAGAGCCTGGACTTCCAGGAGAAACACAGGGCGATATAACTTCTAATGATACCTCCAAGAGAGAGAGTCTACTGGTCCAAAAGAAAAAAGTTGGGATTAACATTTGTTGCCCCAAAAGAAAGAAATAATAAGCTAAGGGGACTGAGCAGCACATGGAAAGATGGGACTACAGGTGAGCACCTAAAATATTTGCTGCATTTAATGCAATTTGCTGCATTTAATGCAAGTTCCAAGGTTTGAATAAAATTACTTGATTCCTATCAAGTGTTTTGCAGTTATACTTATTATGATACTCATTAGCCTCTGTATTTAGCTCATACATTCAGCATCCTGAGTCTTACTCCAGTACATAATAGAGTAAATACACAAGAAGCTTATTGCAATAAATACAACACCACTGTAAATGAAATAGTAATTAGGAACATAATTCAGAGAGATTTTAGTTAATACCTATTTACTAGGAGGTGCTAATCTCCCAAATAAATGTCATCAGTATACAAATAAATGTCATAAGTATACAAAATGTTCCTCCATGCTCCCTGCTTTCCTCTATCAAAAACCGCTCACCTGCTAATTGGAATTTAAAAAATTGTCCCATTTTGAGGAGTACATTGGCAACAGCTCTACAGGCTCTTGCAAATGAAAATGCAGCTGAGGTGAGCAGTGTAGCAACCTCCTTTTGGAAGTTTGTCAGGGCAAAGCCATCCGTTCGCCCTGCTCCTTCACACACCATAGCTCCATGAGACTGGCGTTTCTGCTCATTCTCCTCCTTGGCAGCTTCTCAGACAGCCGTGGAGTTCTCCTGGTGTCCTGCAAGGCCACCAGCTCAGCTGTGAAGTCTGCAAGGTGCACAGGGACCTGCAGGCTGGAGGGGACCAGGGACAATGTGCGACCAGCTCGGGCTTGGCCAGTTGGGTCAATGGGCAGGGGGAGGAAGAGGAGCTCCCCGTTTCAGAGCCTTGCAACGTACTACACTGACATGGTGTCTTCAGGCTCCCAGATACAGGGAGCTACCTAAAATTTAGAGTAACAGGAAGTAGAGAGGAAAACTGCTGTTCTTACTATGGTGCTCCCAGTAGAGATCAGGGCTTGCCTATGCTTTTTTGCTGGGCTGCTGGGAGAGAAGGGGGTCAGCAGCCCGCTTTGTAGGAGGGGAGCCAAGTGAAGGCTAAGAGACCTGCCTAAGATCACAGACAGCTTGCAGCAGAGAACAGCTCTTCTAAGCCCTCGATGAGTATTTACACCTCAAAATTATTTATAATTCCTCAGCGAAGCACTGATGAGTCAACACAAATTTATTAGAATCTTCGCCCAGGACTTGACCTTGGCTCCCTAATGAATGGATTAAGAAGAATTACAAAAATTAACTTTTATCTTTACCTATGGTAGCAGTGCTTGCTCTAGTCTGGGATGGGAACATGGGGTACTGATGTGACCAGCAAAAGTCCTGCTCTCAGATGTGCATCCTTCTCAGTGGAGAAACCAATGGAGACCCAAAGGGAGGTGTCACTGAAGCTCCCGAGTGCAGTCACCGCAGTTCTCTAGGAGGGGAAAAAGCATTTCAGCCCCACGTCTTCGCTACCTGTGAGTCTCCTGAACCATGGTTCTGGGTTGTGCTGCAGCAAAGGCTCCACACACCAGGCGCATGTGCACAAGCCATTGCCTCGGCAGCCTGAGCTGCCCCCAGAAGCTCTTGTCAGCTCTTGCTAAAGCAAAAGCACAAACTGCCATCAAATGTGCCAATCCCAGGATTGATCTGGCCCTACGGAGACAGCAAAGGGGAAAAGTGGAGAGTGTTCTCCTGCATGGGCCATAACTCTGCAGCCCCGGGCTGTGCATTCATTGCTGTCTTTTCTGACTCCATCACTGAGGTCACGTGTAGTGAGGAATTTTATCCTGCGGGGCTGCCAGCCTTTTAATCCAAGCAGTTCATTTTCTCCTTGGAATTCATCTTCTGGACCAGGCCACACTAACTGCGAGCCTGCATTTGTGATAAAGACCATGAGACATAAATATTTTACACTGGTAATGAGATATTTAGCATTGATATACAGCTCAAAGCCCAGTGCAATTCCAGCTTTGTTAATTATAATGAACTATTGTAAGACTAGACTTCATCTGCTCCTTGTAAATCTTGCAGCTCTGGGGTGATGTACTGGTGGCTTCTTTCCAGAGAGAGCCTGGAGCTGAGCCTGGCCAATGTTTAATCAGATGTCAGGCCCACTCTGGGAGCTGTTTAATGGTGTGAATGGTGCATGAGTTGTGTTCTGATGAAAATGTGGGCTTGTGCATAGGGCCTGAGTACAACGCTGCTATGAGGCCTCTTCTATCATCCTTATGGGTCACAAGCAGGGACTGAACCTGTTAACCATGACGGTTGTCTTCTACTACTTAAGCACCAGGACAGGTACGACGGTAAATCATTTTTGCTTGTACAGCTTGAACTCTGGAAGGGAACATGGACCTTAGCCATCATTTCATAAAACCTGCACCTGGCATCTTCTGGCATCCTCTGGCATCTCATGGCAGATGCCTGCTCTTCATGCAGCAAAGACGAGTCTGAGAGCCTTGTCACTCCTTCCATAGCTGCGGCTGGAGGGCAACCATGTCTCCATCCCTACATCTGCCACATCCAGTCCCAGATTGGGAGAGCTTAAAAATCACATTCAGGCATAAATTTTACAGTGCAGTTGCATGTATAATGGGAGAAAATTCCACTTGCAAAGTAGTTAGTCCAGCTAAGCTTGCCTGGATTTTGGATGATCCCAGACTGCTGGATGTCACTGCTGGCTATGGGGCAGCAGCATCCCCCTGCTAGCTGGGCCATTTTCCTCCTCGGGTATTTCCCTTTTGTCACCTTGTTGTGGAGGAAGGATGTGGAAAGACATGATAATTTTTAGCACTGAACAACTCCCCTGGAAATTGGGTGGTTGCATTGCTCTCTCCTGCCCTCCCCAAATGCCAGGAGCATCTGTCTTTTCCCTTGCTTCTCCCTGTGTCTTTTGCAGTAATCCGCTGCTTGGTCTGTTTGGATACAACACCCGTGTGCGATCCCAGAGCCGGAGCTGGCCGCTTCTCCCAGCTGGAATGCCATGGAACACGTAACTTGGAGAAACGCTGCGTCTTTACAGAGATTTCTGCACGCTTAGCAGTACTTGGGATGAGGCCCTGTTTGGATACAACACCCGTGTGCGATCTGAGAGCTGGAGCTGGAATGCCATGGAACATGTAACTTGGAAAAATGCTGTGTCTTTACCGAGATTTCTGCATGCTCAGCAGTACTTGGGGTGAGGCCTTTTGCCCTGACACTGGGGTGGGAAGTGGGACGAGGGGAGGAACATTTGGCCATGGGTTAATTTGACCCTCCAAGTCCCTCACCTCCCTCCAAACCCACCTGCCAGTAAGGAACAGTCCCTGAATAAATCCTGCCTGTGCTGAAGCACCTGGAAGCAGGAGATATCAGTGGCAGGAGCAGCACTGAGTTACAAATGTGATGAAGGATGAGGCTGGCATTGAGCAGTGCCGCGCAGGAATGGCACCGTTCCGCCTCTATTTGGAATTAGTGGATACTTGAAAAAGTAGTGTAACATTTTGTCAGATGCTACGCATAAATCTGGATAATAATTCACGCTACACTAGACTCTTTATAACAGTAGTTTGCTAAAACAAATTGAATTCAAACCTATATTCATTTACTAACTTAATGCATGGCATATCTGTGAATAATTTTTCATAGTCTGAAAAAATTCTAGACACAGGCTTAGCTGGAAAAGGGCCAGCAAATCTAAAATTAATGTACATTAAAGCATAGCTGGTACTCTAAGTGCATTTATTAAATGCAACAATAACTGCTTTAAGCTTTTTTTTTCTTTTTCTCCTTTATTTAGAGAGATTATTGTGGAGTAGCTGAAGGAAATTTAGATCTGAAAATCCCAGGGAAAAATGGTAATCAGAGCTTCTTATGTGTCAAACTGAGGCTGGGCAAATTCGGGTGGGAAACACCCAAGCAATTTAGCAATTACAAGCTTCAGTGGTATAAATGGGAGAACGTAAAGCAGAAGTTTGCCTTTCACTTTTTAAAATGAGTCTGGCGAATGGTAAGAATGAAACTTATTTGTTTCCGGAGATGAACTGAAGGTCCTCCCCATCTTTCCATCACAACAAACTGTAAGAATGAAAAAGCAAATCAGGAAAACAAGTCTATTTTCATTCATCTCATTCCAGAAACTGAAGCATTAACAAGGTTGTCTAAGTGTGGGTTTCCTGTTTCCTTTTTTTTTTTTTTTTAATAGAAGAATGGGGAAGAAAAGGCAACCATTGCCATGCTGTCTATACAGAACCAGAAAAGGATTGACTGTCATCCATTTGCTTAGCAAGCAAAACCCCGACCTGCAGCGTAACCTGTTGCCGCAGGCAGGACCATTTGGACAGGAATGGTGTAATTTATCAGGGCCACCCAGAGCACGAAGGCTGGACGACACCCAGCAGTATCTCGTGTTTTATGCTACTACCTCCTACAAAGATTCATATTTCAGAAAGAATATTCATTGCACACCATCCAAAAGCTGCCTTACATGTCACCTCTGTGGCGCTCCCGCCTGTCCACATTAATACAAGTTTCTTCTTCCTCCCCCAGCCCAACAATTATTTACTTTGTGAAGGAATTTACTGTGCGACAATTCTGCTGAAGGCAATGTATGTAAGTCTCACTCCTGCTGTACAAGAATTAATTTTTGGAATTTTTAATTTATTACCAATTAATTTCTTCTGAATGGTAGTAGAGGCGACCTGCTGGAGATAACTGTTCCTTTCTAATGCCTTCATAGAAAATTTCTCATTAATGAGCCCATTAATTTAATGATGGCTGGGGCAAATCATCCAGAGAGAACCCTTCAGCTGCAATCTGTAGGTCCCACTTTACATTCTTGAAGACATGGTAAGAAGAAAGCTGGTTTTATATGCAATAAAATGCTGGTATAAAATATGCCTGTGTATGTATGTATGCAAATAGCCTGATCTAGCATCATTAAACTTTTTAAGGAAATATGAAGTTTTGAAGCCATTTCCCAGTTTAGAGCCTAGGCAATGACTGGAGCATCTGCATTAAATGTTTAATGTTCAGCGGAAGTGCAAATCACCATTTAATTAACTTCTTCCATAAAATATGATAGTTCAGTGAAGTGAACACAGATGAATTATCATTATTCAGGAGGATGCTGAACGTGTTGGTAGGTACCAGATTTTCCAAAGCTGACAACAGTAGATCAGGGGGGTTTCTGGTTCCTAAAACTGTGCAGAGGGCTGTTAAGGGCCCATTTATTATTCAAGAAACTCTGCATATTTCCACAGCAGCCATTGCTATGAGACACAGGGATGTGAATGCACAATTAAAGGCAAAATAACTATTGCCAACAGATGGCAGAAAATAACTTCCTTCATCAGCCACTGCCTATGCCTGGGCACTCATTACCTTCCGAGATGGAGCCTCTGAAAAGCCAGAGTTTGCTGCTAAAAATGAATGTGACAGTAATTATTTTGCAAAGGGGGTGTCCCTGAGCTATCTGTCCTCTGAGTGCTCTTCACGGGGATCATTTGCCTCAAGCCAGAGATGTGACCAAAGTCTTGGAAGTACCTGGAACAACTAATATATATATATATATATATATATATATATATATGTATATATTTCAGTAGTGCATACACTGCCAAAGAGGCACGGCAGGCAGGGCTACATCTCATAGCAGGGAAAGGAGAGCCTGGAATAGCTTTCCCACAGTATGTCACAGGAGGGTTCTGCAAACACAGGATGAAGGGTGGTAAACACAGTTACAGCCTTCACATCTACTGAAAGGTTTACAAGAGATTGCCGTGGTGGAATAATCCTTAAAATGGGGAGGAAAAAAACCTCTGTGAAGATGACCTGAAGTAATTCTGATTGTTGGGGAAATTAAGAGTAATGAAACCAAGTGTTTTGAAGCTGAACTTCTCCTCTTTTATTTTTTCTCTTCCACTAATAATGATCCTGCACTTCATCTCCCAGGTTCTCATCTAGCAGTGCTTCAGCTTGCTGAAATCTTTTTTATTTTTTTCCCTTTTGATAGATGTTTCCTTGAAACAACACTTCTCAGTATAAAAACAGATTCCACCTGAGCAGTCACTGAAACTGTCTTAATGTCTCCACTCTTCGCTTGAAAAAAAACACCCTGCCCCAGAGAGGTGATTCTCTGCTTACATAGAGGTAAATGCATCTGTGTCAAAAACAGCTTAATTTAATGTCACTTCAGGAGTCATTTAACTCTGCTTGGCTGTCAGAAACCATCTCCTTTGCCTTGAATACTTGCCATTAACTTCCCATCGATAACTCCCTCATCTCTAACAATCTTGCAGCTTTCCCCAGCTCCTTTGGGCAGCCCTCCCCAGTCCCTTCTCCTGCTCTGGATGGTGCCCACAGTTACACACTTACAGTTGGTGATGGCTACAGACTGAGTAAGGGTCTTCCAAGGGAGCTGCCACACGTTGCTGACCTTTTCACCCATATTTATTTTATTTTATTTTTTCCAGGCTGGAATTAGGGACAGATGGAAATCATGGTCTCAGGCCAGAATTGCGGTGTTGTAATAAATGTGAAATGCAGGGCTTAAATGCGAGAGTCCAAGTGAATCCTGGATGAAGCATCGTGAGGTAAACAAGACATGGTGACAGTTAGATGCTTGCAAAATGGATTTACAAAACCCAGAATGCCAGGCAAGACTCCTACCACTGGCCAGCAGAAGATATCCAGGTTCAACCCATGGGCTAGTTAGGAAGAGTAGGGCACAGCTAGTCCATGCCCATCATGACCATAAGAGTGAAAAATATGGGATTTCTCCATAATAGAGTTCAGCAGTAGAGCAGTGTGTTTTTCAGTAGTCACCAACTTCAGAGAAGCTCTGAAGATGCCACAAAAGCAATCATTAGAAAAGAAGAGCATGAAAGTGTTTATGCAGGTGCTAGTTTATCAATCGATCATCACTTTCATCAACAGATTTTCAGTTCTTGTTCCCATCAATAGAGACATCTCTGAAGGTTCGTCCTGATCAGGACAGACTAATTGGTACTAGAAAGTTCAGTGTTTGAAGATTGTATGATTAGGGAAATGTACAAATTCAATTTCTTTCAACTAAATTCAATTCTAATCTAATCAGAGAGATAGAAAATTCCAGTGTAATAATGACAAAGAAAATGACTTTGTTTCAGGCCATTTAAATGTCCCTTACTGCAAACACTCCAGCAGAAGAGGCTGTGTTTAGAGTCAGAGGCAGGGTATTTGCTTTGAATTCACCAGCAAATGGGCCATTTTCTGTGTCTAAATTAACATTCTCTCTTTTTGAGAGAGAGCGAGAGACACCATCTAAGTCAAATGAGCATTTGTGACATTTAATAAAGCAATTATATCTAAAGGCTAGGGCCCCAAGATAGAATAGACTGGCTAATGTCATCTTGGAAAAGTCTCTCGATAAAGGAATGATGCCTTCTCTGCAGGCTTCCAATGACCTTGAGCAGATTGAAAGTGGTTGTGGAGAGCGTCTTCCACCAGTGCTACTTAAGCCAGGCCCAGATCCGAGCAAGAGCAGTTTATTAGATATTCTTAGGTGCTTGTTTCAAAGGAGTCTAAATAACTGGAGAGCCTAAATGACTGAAATGCTTGATAGCATGGCTATAACATCCCATCCCAGAGGGTCTGCAAGGGCTCTTGGCTTGCTGTTGGTAGCCTGTTTGCTGCTGTAAGGAAGCAGGGGCTTTTATGGCCTGCACTGAAAACCATGTTGCACTGGGAAGACTGCTGTGGGCACCTGAACTTGCTAATTAAAGGAAACTGGGGTATATCTATCCGAGGTTCCCTCCTCTCTTTGAATTTCATGATAACTCGATCCTAACACTGAACTGCTCAAGAAGTTTGAAGACAGTACTCAGACATTTAAGAGAGTGCTGACCTTTACAGAAACATTTCTGTTGCTACTGCATTAATACCTGCAGTTTCTGAGCGGGATTCAGACTCCTAGAGCCATGCAAGCATAAAGAGGATATGTCTGGAGGCGAAGTTTTGTGAAAGCAACCAGTTCAGCCTCGCCACTTGTCTGGAAATATAAAGAAATCCACACCAAATGCCACGTCAGCAGAGCAGCATCTCTGCTGAGAGCTCCAGGGGGGGTCTCGCTGGGTACTCGCGTTTCACTCAACAATATGAATCAAAGAGGGGCCAAATTACCAGACTATTTGTAATGATCAGAGGAACCCAGAGATAAAGAACTTTTAAGCAACTCAGAGTTGGCTGATGAAGTGGAGGCACAGCTGGAAATAGACTCTGGACATCATGGCCCTGCAGCCACTGCTCTCTCTTGGTGTAACACTGTTTGCTGTATGAGGTGTAAAATTCATTTTGCTGGCCTAACTTTGAAGCGGCTTCATCACAACACAGCTCATCATCAGCTGGAAATACTTTCATGCTCATCACAATATGCATCGTCTTGTGCTCGTGTGCAGCCAGGGTCAGCGAAGCATTTCTCTGCCTTTATACATTTTTAAAGTGAATTTTCTGCTTGTGAGAGGTCCTGGATTGATAGCTCTGGACACCAAAGCCCTTAATTTAGCAGCAAAACAGGTGCAGAACAGCTACAGTGTGAGATTTAGATCCATTCCAGCGTTTTGCTGAGCTCAGATTTAGGCTGAATGGAGCAACTTTAACTGTGGGAAAGATTTCCCCCTCTCCTCCCTGGGTTTTCCAGGTGTCAAAAAGCTGGTGAGTGAAAAGTTTACTGTTTTTCCTGGTGACACTGAGGTTCAGTTTTAACCCAGGTGTTATCAGCTGGTCCTTTAATGACTAAAGAGTCACTCTTGCACCCTCTTTTTGCAGCTAACAAAAGCTTTGGCCAACACTGGTGGCTCTGCCCTGAAAGCTCTGTGCTTTTTCTCTGCTGTCGCCCAACAAAACCCCAGTGTTGCTTCTCCCTGTCCAGCCTGTGCGGCAGCACCTTGAGGTTTGTTGTCCCAAAGATCCAATAGTTCTGCAGCTGCTCCTGCTTGGTCTTGGTGCCATTTTTTCTTTGTAATTGCTTGAACTATTCTTGTCTATCATGTAAAGCTATCCGTGGAAAAAACAACAATAAGTAATAATAATTAGACAATAATGGACACTTGTAAATCCACCCTCCCTGTGGGCACTGCACTTCCCGGGGTAGCAAATCTCCAGCTGGGTGACACTTTAGGAGCTGCAGTTTGTGACAAAGGACCCAGTGAGGTTTTCATGGAACTGAGTGAAAATTTCTTAAAAAAAAATCCTGCTTTGGTAGTTTGAGAAAGCACCTTCCAATCACAGGGTGATTTAAATCAATAACTGTTATCATTATTTAATGACAGGAAAAAATCATTTCAGAAGAAAGGGTGAACCAAAACTAGCAGTCTTTTAAATTTAGTGACCTATGATTAGAATCAGATAGGCTGGGCAATTGACTTATGTCTTATTCCATTCAATTATTTGTTAATAAACACGGACCCTGCTATTGTAGTCTACTACTCCCAAATTATAAATGAGGGTAGGGGCCAGCTGTCTTTTAAGTCAGTAAATTATTATTTTTGGCTACAGAGGATTTCATTACCCCAATACCATTTTCAAGAGAGGTTTTCATAAGCTTCATTTGCATGTTGATTTTTATAGTAATTATCAGTAAAAGGTCAAATATTTGCTTTATCTATATAATTCAATTTTAGAAATGCCTTTGGGATTCAAATTAACTCCCTTGTAATATCTTCATTGAAAAAGAAGATTAATTATGCTTACAAGAAACCTAATTTGGCTTATCAGACCTTTAATGTTACAGGGATCGTTAATGCATTTAAATTTAGGATTAGTAGAGTGATCTGGTTCCATTATTTTGGTGACTTTAATATTTGTCATTATTTTTATGCATACAGTTTCTTTTCCCTAAAGTGAAATTATAATGTCTATTATAAACGAAATAAACATTATATATTGACCTTAGTAATTACGCTTCTGGTATTTAAGAGTGCATAAAAAGATGTATTTGTGACTCACATATAAATTGAGCATTCATACATTAAATGGACTCCTGCTGGTAACACTGCCAAAGTCACAATCAGAGGAGGCCCTGGCAGGGCCTGCAGGATTGGTGGCATTTTTGCAGTGCGGACCTCCCAGAAGACAGACGTGGGCTTCCCAACCTTGGTTTGTGAACCAAGGTGTTGAGGACCCGCAGAGAAGGTGATGCCAATGCCAGGCCCAGCTCCTCTCCACCCTCCTTTTCCTCCTCTCACTCCCTCGTGTTGTGCCGCATCCCTCCCTTCGGAAAGCCGCGTTGCTGCTCTTGGGCTGTGGGCGATGGCTCAAGGGAGCTCAGCTCTGGTGTGGTGGCTCTCACTGGGGTCACTTAGTTGGCCTTTTGTTGACTTTGTTGGGAACAGGATTACAGAAATAGTGTTCTTGAGAATACCACCTGCAGGCCTGGGTTCACCTGCTCTAAAGAACCCAAGTTAGGAAATGGTCACTCTGCACTCCCTATTTAATGGAAGCTTCAGAAGCTCTTGAGCTCTCTTTATTTATGTAGATAAACGTAAACAGCCTCCCCCTAGTCTTGAGACTACCTCTTCTTCTTCTACTTCCTCCTCCTCTCTTCAAGACTATAGTTCACATCTGGAATGACCTCCCTTTACTATGGTTTCCCAAAAGCCACCTCATCTTCTTCACTGGTTTTACTTCATTCCAGAAAGACGGCATTCATGTCCTTCAGCTCTGGTCTTAAGGCGGCTGCAGGGCCTAGTTTAGCTGGCACCCAGACAAAGTCAAAGAGAGGAGCTGGGGAGCCCTCCAAACCTTGATATTGTTGTATTAAACTCTAACTGTACTAATAAACACATCTTACCACTTTCTACCCGTCTTCTCTCTGCCGTGCTTGTTGGTATGGGATACAATTATTCATGCCATGCTGATTGCCGGGATTTTGGGTTATTTATGCCAGACTAATTGCTGTGGTATCGCAGTGTTCACGCTAAGCTAATCACCATGGTACTGGATTATTTATACTGAGCTCACTGCTGTGGTATTGGGTTATTTATGTTGAGCTCATTGCTAGGGTATTGCGTTATTCATGCCGCGCTCATAGCTGTGGTATCGAGCTATTTATCTTGTGCTTATCCCTGTGATATCTGATTATACTGATTAAACTAGTAGCTGCTATTGCTGCTTTTGGTAGGCTATCCCATTGCCTGGCCTAGTGTCAGAGAAACAAAATTCTCCCTGCTCCTCTTGTCAGATCAGATTCACATTAATGCTTTCTTTTGGTTGACATCCTGTGAAATGCCCTGGTAGTGTAATTCCATCAGAGAAGTCAGGTTTAGAGTTTCTATGTGGCTGAGTAAGCAATGGAGACCTGACGGTGCTGCTGTGGCCTGACTCTCATGAACCATCTCCATCTCAGTCCTGGCCATTCTACAATAGAAGGTATGAGCTGGATCTTACTGATTCAGATGATTTTCTTGAGTTCTACATTAGATTTATCTTTACTTTGGCATCAAGACTCATGCTATCCACTCTTTTGGTGGTTGGTACTGGTGCATATCACGGGACAACACCTGTCACCCTCACAGGATTTGGATCTAGTGGGTTTTGAGAACCAGTATAATTTCAAATTGTAAAACAATAGGATATCCACATGAAAGGCTATGCAATGCATTAACCCTTCCAGTGCTTGAAAAGAATATATAGCCTTGCATTTTCACCTCTTAATTCACCAAGGGTCTTACATCCCACAGTACCTACTTTTATTACTAGAGACAAAGTATTTTAATCTGTCAAAATCCAATTGTACCACACACAGTATCACAGGATTTTTCAGTGCCTGCGTAATCCGTGCAGTTGTGGGGACAAATGCTCACACCCTTTCAGGGCTGGATCTACAATAGGCTCAGCCATCAGATACTCTAGTCTTTGAGTAATGACTGCATTACAGAGCCACTTTGTAAGTGATGGTTCTTTGGAGGCTTGTGAGAGTGACCAAATCATTGCACTATTTTGTAACTAGGGACATTCGACATGGTCATTTTTCTCCTGCAGCTCTGCAAACACAGCAGTAAGAAGGAACACAGTGTAATTTGCAGTTCCAGGAACACGGGATGCTATCTTGGCAAAAAGACTTTTATTTGCTTGCGCGACTGCAACTGCAGTAGGGCTTGTGCCAAACAGCAGATCCGTGACCCTGACCGATGCCTGTAGATGCTGAGGTAGGTAGCACTGGCCTACGAGAACCTCACATAGCCTCAGCCACCAAGCACCTCCGAGCCTGTCTGGGTATGTACCTGAGGTGGAAGGACCTGTTCTCTGCTGCTGTCCCTCCTCCCTTGCTTGTTGAGAAACCTAGATGATTAGCCTAGAGTGGATGCCTGATTGCAGGAAAATTCAGCCCTAAGAAATCAGTCCAAGGTTCTGACCTTGGAAACCTGATAGGAGGTTTCAGTCTCCTGCCTTATTCAATCTCCCAGCAGCCGCTATGTTCCTGTCCGTTGTTCAAGCTTGAACTGTGTCTCCTGCTCTTCTCCGCTGCTTAAATGCAAATAAAAATGATCAGCTTCTGGGTGGCTTCTGGGTTTCTTTAAACTGTTTCCAGGAATTTTTTGCATCAGTGACTCACTGCTATCTATGTTTTAAGACTATAAACTTTAAAGGTGCCTAATATGTTAAAAGAAGAATAAATCACTCCAAAAAATAAACACTGAAGTTAGCTTAGGAGAAAATCTTTAAAGTGTTTTTGTTTAGCTAACAGAAGCTGCTATGTATTATTCATCACAGCCTCTGAGATTTAATTATTATTAGTGCTACTGATGATTGCTAAAAAATAAACCGTAGCAGAAGGTGTCCGTCATTGTGTGAAGGGCATATATATGTTGTATAACTCAGTATACCCATTTGCATTAATCTCATTAGTTGCTCACGATGCAGCTCCTGAAACACTGTGCTGGGGAGCTCAGAGGGTACAAGAGCAAAGGGACCTATATTTCGCCCCATCAACTTGACTGACCACACCAGTCCCTGTGTGCCTTCCTGGCCTGTGTTTTGTAACACAAATGGTGAGGGTGAGTTAATTTAGCTCCTATCTGGTTTAAGAGGAAATCTTGATTCATTAACAAGCAATGTGTTTTAGTGTGCTCTGAACAACACACACGAGCTCAGGGCAGGGCATTCAAAGTCTGTGCCATCCTGCGGTTGCTCTCAGCCTCAATCATTCTGATTCATGGATGACTGGTATTTTCCTCACCATACTTCAGTGTAATACAGTCCAATGTAATTCGGTCCAGTGCTGCACAGCGTGTTATTTGCTATCACACCAGGCACACAAACTGCATTTTACATTTCCTGGAATTAAATAATACAGGGACATGGATGTTTGGTGCTTGCTTTGGGAGCTGTGGTGGTGAAGGAGGGGGCCAGGGGAAGTAGCACACCTTTAATTGCTCCTGGCTCTTGTGCAATCCTGCAGCCAGCCTTCGCGTTCATACCTCTTCGCATTCCCCTTTGGATCATGGAGTCACTCTGCTGCACCTAATTTACCTTCTGACTCCAAAGTCTCATTAATTGCCTGCTAGATCTTGCATGGTTCCTCCTGGAGGTATCAGGGAGCGTCTCTGAGTAAGGATTTTGAGAAAATACTGAAGATAAATTGCCCTTCCACTTAGTAGCCCTGATATCCTTGGCTCTACATATGAGGCTCCCATCAGAGTCTTGAGAGATTAAGGGAGGAATGGGAATCCTTTAGACTCAAATTCAATCTCTGCCCTGAGGTTTTATGCGCTCTGGTTAAATCAAAGGCTCCTTTAAGGATTTGATTTCTCCATAAGCTACGTAAGCAAATGGAGAGGAAGCTGTGTCAGGCTGAGCATACTGAAGTTTAGGATGTACTTGGACACAGGATTGAAGATTGAGTAAGGACTGGGACAGCATGATCACTCTGTCCTTTGAATATCAGTGGGCACACAGGGCAGTGCTGCGACAGGCAAGTCCCTAGGCTTGGTGATTCCTACTACCCCACACATCTTTCTTGGTCCTCTTCCCAAGTCCTCCATCTCCCTTAAGAGACATGCTGCATCTATATCTCTGTCTCTTTACTGACCAGTCTAATTCTCTTCTTTAAAGTATCCCCTCTGCATGAGCAAAAAAAGAGGACTGGAAGAATAAAGGCAGGAGGCTATTATGGGTCAGAAAGAGGCACTGAATTTGTCACTCACTTGTCTTACTCCTGGTAGGTTGTGAGACATGTCCCCCACAACAGGCATGTAGATGTTAGCAGGTCCAAGTGTGTGTAGTGTCTATCCACAATGGTTGTATATTTTTTGAAGAAATACAGAGGCCGGCAAGGCTCTAAAGAAGGCCATAGTATTCTAGTAACATGATTTTCTACTCTATTATAAGATGAAAGTATTAGCTACATGGAAGCACATCAAAAGAGAAAAAGCAGGAGCTGTTTCTTTCATTAAGGACAACAACAAAAGAGGTCATAGAACAGCAGGACTGAATTAAAGAGGGTATCCATCAGGGAGACAGTACATGGAAAAAAGCTTGATGTCCTTGATTTGCGAGGGGTAACTTGAACAGAAAGATGCATGCTGCAGTCCTAGCTAGTTCAGCTTATCTCTTGCGCACAACTGTGGAAGAATTGCTTGAAAAGGGGGAACTTAGAGTAAAACTAGAACCTAACAGAAGTTTTGGCATTACAGAAGTTTGCTTGGGGGGATACGCAGTTGCCAGTTCCAGGATGGTTGATGTGCATGGACTCTGCTCCTCCACAGCTCCACAATCTGCCCTCCTCGCAGCTGCAAAGAGGAGTAACGGAGGGTGGAACGGGGTGAAGACACCGCGGCCAAGCTCTGTTGTCCTTGCAGTGCTGGGCCGCAGGTAAGCCGCACAGCAGCTGTCTAATGGGAGATACACGATAACA
>NW_010579180.1:366633-386848 GCF_000705375.1 Tinamus guttatus | reverse complement strand
TTATAATGTCAAAACACACCTCCATCCTAAAAGTGGGTCCAAGGTTCGACCACTCCTCCCTGAGCATGTGCTCTACATTTTGGATTGACTCTACCTTTAAATGAAAGCGAGAAACTTTATCAGCAATCAATAACAATAGTAAGTGTGACTATAGTCACCCAAGCTCCACCTAAATGTAAGGAAAAAGGACAAAAGGTGAACTAAGGAGGAAAGAAGTGGGAGAGAAGATTTCATGGTAACTTCTGGGTCAGTTGACCGGGTGAACCGCCTTCCTGCTCAGTCAGGATGCTGCCTGAGGACACTCGGAAGTTGGCAGGAAGATTCCATTGTAACTTCTGGGATCAGTCAACGGGCCGAACTCCCCATTCCTCCCCTCGGGTCAGGATGCTGCCTGGGGAGAAACTCCCCATTCCTCCCCTCGGGTCAGGATGCTGCCTGAAGAGACTGAGAGCCCTCTCCCATCTTCTGGGGTGAGTGATGATTGCACGTTTGTACATCAGAGCTATCTAAAAATCCCACGCTGTAGTAGAGAATTTCCTGTACTGACACCTGAAACCCTGTTTATAAACGGTACACCTGAATGAACCATGCTATTTGTGAACTCGAATACTTGTTTGGAAGGTGATGGGACCTGCAGCTGATAGGCTGTTCATGAAACCGATACTGCTAGAGTCAGGCTTATAGTCAATCATACTATTCATGAACACGATTCACTCCAAGGAAGGTGATCGGACCTACGGTTGACAGACTGTTCATGAATCCAATACTGCCAGAGTTGGACATATAGCTAACACAGTATTTGATATCTCCTTCCTCCCCCACGGCTTTCAAACTGCAACAACAACAGATAAACTGGGTTTGATATTTACACCATGTGATTTTAAAGATGACATTTTAATAGTCATCAGCCTGTCACATGTATGCAGCTATGGAAGATGCTGATTGTTCTACTAATGCCTTGCCCCAGATATTTGGATCCACTTTTCCCTTGTCTGTACTTTAGGTCAGATATCAGGCCATCTACTGCCCTCAGTCTCCCTGATGGCAGCACGAAATATATAATAGATTTTACATTGCTCTCATACACACAAAGCAACGGCTTTCTGCAGCAAGGATTGAATGAAGATCTCAGGCTCTAGCCCAGCGGTTTCCTAAGCTGCTCCTGGGACCCTTTGCAGTGAAAGGCCCTGGGTAAGCATGAGATGGCTGTGAGGAGCGTAGGCAGCAGGCGAATAGATTGCTACAGGTCATAACTCAGCGCTTCGCAATTGCAGCAAGTAGCCCATCCGGTCCTTGGAGCCACAACACCACACATTTTTATTGGGACTTGTGTGTTTAAGGGCTGGAGCTAATCTCATAAAATGGACGTGTAAAGTGCTGGACATTTACACTTCAGTTGTTGAAAGCATATGGTCATGGGGCCATGGAGGGTGTTTCTCTGATTCTGGCTTAGGAATATGCATTACATCTAAATTGATGCTGAAAACTGACCTGAGCCTGGTATTAGAGAAGATTAAATTAACCCCCAGCAATAGCTCCATATTACAAAAATGGTTAGATCTTAATAAATTGAAAATGATAACAGCGGCAAAAGCTGTACATTTTCCCTCATGTTCCTTTATTGCTGTAACACTTCTTTCCAGTTTGTTGCTTCCGTGGGTTTTATTAGCACATTTCAGTGGAGTAGATTTGCTCTGAAGTGATAAAAGCCGACTGTAATCAGAAAGCTTTATGTTATCTGCAGCAAACAATGGTAAATGCCACCTGAGAAGGGCTCTGTTCAATGCCTTCATTACTGTGATTAGTCTAAGACGCTAGAAGATAGCAACAAACTTCAAACTTGCTGATAACAGACTTCGTTAAGAACACAATAAACACTGAACACCATGTACTTCAACCAGTAAGGAGACAACTCCACTCCAGACACACGTGTGAGCAGTCAGTGCCACGCTTGCTTGGCACTGTGCTGGGTGTCACCAGCTCTCCTCACCTGTGGTCGTGGGGAATCCACCATGGGACAGGCAGTGGTCAAAGGCTATGCACGTCCAAGCAAGAATCAATGCCCTGGGACAACAAGGCACCGACTTGGAGGTGAATTAAGCAGGGGCATTAAATAGAGCTCCCCTCCCTCACTTGCTCGTTCGGAGAGGATGGGGCATCTGGGAAAGCGATCTGACCCTGTGGGCCGTCCGCAATGAAGCAACGCATGCTACAGCTCTGTGTTAATGGATGCTTCTCCTACTGTAAACGGAGGTGAATTAAGCAGGGGCATTAAATGGAGCCCTCATCCTTCGCTCGGACAGGATGGGGCATCTGGGAAAGCGATCCGACCCGGTGGGCCGTCCGCAATGAAGCAAGGCATGCTACAGCTCTGTATCAATGGATGCTTCTCCTACTGTAAAACAGCTTTTCTTTAGAGTGAATTTGTCAATACTGAAGTTTTTTTGGTTGGTTGCTTTTTTTTTTTTTTTTGGCCAAAAGACACAATTATTCTAGCTGGAGGTGTTATTAAAGTGGTTTATAGCAATAGTGGTTGGTGCTCTAAGGGAAAATAGGAACCACCAGCAGAATGATACTCTCTGGATGGGTGATGTGTCCTATAGAGCTCCTATAGTGCCCTGGGACCATGACGCTGTGCAGCACAGGAGCTGTGGTTTGAAGAGCACTTTGTTGAGACCCCCTCGTGATGGGAAAGTTCAGCCAGCTGAACTATCTTTCTGCTGCCCTAGGCACTGTAGCAACCTTGCACAATAAAAACACTTTAACTTCCAACTAAAAAAGAAAAAAAAAATCGAATTTTGGACCTTTTTCTTTAAATTAAAAATTATATATATTTATATTTCCATAGAACAGATAAATCTCATGGAAATATCCCTTAATAAAATTGCAGTCAAAGCCTTTGGGTGAAAAAATAATTCCAAAGGCAATATTTCACTCAGAGCTAACTTGCAAGGTTTTCCTTCCAGCCCAGGAAACAGCATCTGGCTTTCTAGCGCAGCGGAGCTTGCACGTTCACTCGGGATAGCTAGAGTGCCTGTGTCCACGTGGTAAGAATGCCACGTTGCCCTTATTGAAATACACTTGCTTCCTAGCTCTGTTGACAAATGCAAAAGGCAGAAATCTTAAATAGATCCAGGAAGAGCAATCTCACTGCCAAAAGGTTAGTTTTGAAGTGTTTGACATTTTCTACCAGAGCTGAGCAAATCATTTATCTGATTAATTTAGTTTCCTCTCTCTGTTCACAAGTTGTCTAGGAGCTGTTGCTGAGATTTGCTCAAATTCATTTGTTATCTGAAGTTCCTGGCTAGGTCTGCAGCTTGTTAATGGGCAGTTTGTTCTAAGCAGGCACAAAATGCAGAGCTGTGCTGGTTGTCCTTGCCTGGCCCTACGTGGCGGGATATATCAGCTCCCTGACTGATATAATCCTGTGAATTAGGTTTCTGATGTGAATGCATGTGCAATTTCATTTCTGCAAAGAGCCTTCCTGCCTTCCTACATGTTGCCACGGCTGTGAGCGCTTCTGCCATGTCCCAGAAGTGCTCCTAAGAGCAGAGAGTTATTCTGATAATCCCAGACCATTGCACAAGACGAGTAGTAGAAATACCACCCAGCCAGCTTGGAAACAGCACCAGACCTTTAGCAAGAGGTTTCTTAAAAAGCCCCAGCCTTGGATTTGAAGACCATGTATAGAATACACCATGTATTCCATAACTCAGTACGAAGAGATAAGTGGGCCAAGAACCAAACACTGTTTTTTAATGAACTAAAGCAAATGAAAAAATTATTTTCCAAAAATTGATGTACCTTTTGAGGAAGGGACAAAGTATTTATCTAACTTGGTTTTCTGCCACATTTTCACAGCCTGCTTATGTCCTAATTGAGATGTTTAGCTTCCAGCAAAAAATGCAGTTTTCCAGAGTGAACTAGTAAGTGATGCCATGTGATACATGTGGTAGGAAGAGTGACACTATATACTTTTATGCAGGATGACACCAAAGTGGGAATAATGAATCCTATGTTTGCATAGTTGAGACGTTATAAAATTGGGCTGGAGCGCTTGTCTCATTGTTCAGCACTCAGCAAATTTACAAATAATTTACAAAATTATATCCATTGTCTCATTGTTCAGCACTCAGCAAATAATTTTACAAAATTATATCCGTATTTTTCTGCTTTGTAAGAATTACTTGAGCAACTTTGTTTATTCTTTCAATGATTTTTGACATGACTTGCTGATCTATGCATTCCTACAGCCTCAGCACTTGAGCGTATGGGTTTAGGGAGAGGTGCTTTATAATAAAGACAGAAAGGAACTGGAATTTCTGGTCTGTGGGAAATTCTGACATTTTGAAATAAATAACTGTCGCAAAGCATGATGAACAGTCACACTTCTGAAGTTTTCTGCCAGCATTTTTGTCAGGAGTCTTGGTTCAATGCCATCTAGACATGTTTTTTCAATAATGTCCAATCACTTCAGCTTGGTTATACTGAAACACAATGAACAAAGTCCAAATGAAAGTTGCAGACCTTTTAATTAAGATGATAGATTATACAAACCTGCTACACTCACTGCATTGCAATTAGAGTGAAAGTAGAAGCTAATAGAATGGCGATGGAGAAAAAACAGATATTTTCCCACTGGAAAAACAGGGGGAAGTTGAAGCCATGCCTTGGACCCTGCTCCCTCCTGCAACTGGGAGCCCCAGTGCAGTGGGTGCTGCAGGCTGGGGAGAAGCAAAGCCCAAATGAAGCCCTGCAGCCAACGTGCAAAGAAACAAACCCAGCACCCAGATCTCCCCAGAACGGTGCTGGGTCTCAGAGCAGGCACATTGCCTCCCTTGCACCAAAACTCTGCAGGGAGGCACCTCTTTACCCCAAAAGATACTAGTTATGCATTTCTGGTTTCAGTCTGGAATTATACATCTCTGGGGTTTCACAAAGAATCATCATTAGAAAGTAAATTAAGCCTTTTTCTTTGTTTTCCTTTCTTTTCTTCCTTTTTAAGATCCTATTTTCTTGCTTCGCTAACTGACATTTTTCATTTATTCCCGAGGAAATAATACACCACAGGCATTAAAACTTGGCAGCTTCCAAAGGCATTCACAGGTACCTCCTTTTACAGTAATCAGCAGGACTTTACCTAGCGACGGGGGCTTTCTAATATAGCTGTTTTTCTTCTACCCAGAGTGAAAGAGAAGGTGTGGAAAGATTTCTGTGAAAAGCCACTGCTGGGCTGACCCCATTGCAATAAGAAAACCTGCCTGTTGAACAAAAAGGGCCCGGTAAGCAAGCAGTATATTACATAAACAATATCTCGCCACCCTGCTGCGCATTACTCTTTGGCTCAATGATATTTTAATATCAAGAAATCTCATATGAAATTTTTATTGCTTGTATAACAATGGGGGGGAGGCAGAGGGAAGAAGGAGGGGAAAAATCCCCTGAAGTTTCATTACAGGCGGAAAACATTGGATCAGTGTCTTCTGCAAAACCAAAATGACTGTGTTTTTAAATAGAGTTTGGCATATATTTAGAATCACACTCGCAGTATATTATCTAGAGAAGTGGCAATTATACTTATTAAAATTGCCTGACACCTCCCATTATAGGAACATTGTCGTTAGTCGATGAGAGTTTTGCCAGATTTTAACCGCTTGGGCTGATGCTTTCCTGGCTGTCAGTCTTCTCCACAAAGGTTTGTATCTGATTGCTACCTTTTTTTTTTTGCTTTCAATTCAACAAATGCAGTTCAGTGTGTTCCCAGGGCCAGAACAGGGAAACACGGCTCCTCTTCTGCCACTGCAGCAAGGAAATTTTTGGTCTTTCTTTGCATGTGAGGACTTTTGTGATTGTACAGGCATAAACACCTTGCATACGGGTATGTTACCCTTAGAGTAGTCATCAGCAATGTGATTTATGGCACGGTATCCTGCTTTAATACATAATGTAAGAAGAGGTAGCACAATGGTACCTGCTGTAGATGAATGATGACCCTTTGGCCAACATCTTGCTGGTTTGGTCAGGGCATAAAAAGGAGAAGGGCGCAGAACCCTCCTGCCTCATGCACGCCAAGGAGGACCCAGGAGGTCCGAGCTCAGAGGACACTGGAAATCCAATGCCTTCACTTGTCCAACTGCAAATCTCCTTTAAAAACACAGTCTAAGATTAAAGAACAGTGGGAAGGAAGGGCTTTTCCAAAGGTTAAAAAACCCAAGGCCATAACATTTTGTTTCAACTCAATCCGAAAATTTTGTTTGGAAATATTTTCATTGCATTAAAACCCACCACCAACAAAAAAAACAAACAAAACCTAAACTCTCAGCGCACTCTCTCTCCTTCTCTCCTTCTCCTTCCAGGCCCCCTTGTCTGACTCCCCCTCTCAGTCCTCAAGCATCTCCATACATTTCTGCTTCTGCTTTGAAGCCCTCCTGCCTCCTCGTTGAGCACCCTTTGAACATTTCTCTAATTGCTCTTCAGAGAAAACTCCTGAACAACTTGGAAGGGCCCTCCAGCTGCTCCAGGGGAAAGGGGCCTTTTTCAGGAAAGGCTCTTCAGACTGGAGCTGAGCTGATTTTCCAACACGCGGAGCGGGAGCCGCTCGTCTCAAGCAGGACGACACGTTTTCCTTCAGTTGACCTTGGCACTGCTAATTTAGGGCACTCTGGAGAATATCTTGGGCATATTATGTACTACTATTTTTTTTCTTTGATCAGGACATCAAAGGACACCGAATGTCACGTACGCTAATATGGGATCAGGGCAATCAGTCATTCTCATACACATGGTGAAGCAGCGCTGGGTTGTTTAATCACCTCTGCCTGACCTTGAAAAGCTGCTAAGTGCAGAGTAGAAATGTCACGTAGCTCCTCTCATTAGAGTTGATGGTTCAGTGACCAAACTGAAATACCATGAGGGTTTTTATTTTTTTACAGGTAAAATGAAATTAACCTTTTTTTCCCCCCTTCCCTTCTCTGCCAGAGAAAAGTGGGGAAAAAAAATCCAGGCATTGTTTTGGATCAATTAAACCACTCTCAGTCCAATTGATTTTGGAAAGCTTTGCTTAACACATTCTTATTTAAATTTCTAGGGTTAGATGTACACTGGAAATGTTATTTCAGAAAAGTTGCTGTATGGTCTTTTCATATCTTTAGCCTAAGTATGCAGTAATCTGCTATAATTTCTCTGATTCTTATAGGAATTTGATACCCTCAATAATGCTCTAAAACGGAGCGGGTTTTGACTCCAGAGCACTGCAGGACGCCTCTGCAATTGAAGTATTTCTGCAAATACCACTGGAGGTCAGTGCAGCATTATAGTTTTGTCTAGAACATGATGTCCTTTTTAGCCTGATCTAGTGCTACAGCTAAACACAAACCCCTGTAGAGCTGTTTTTAAACTAGATTTGTATAGTAATAAATCTGGGATTAATAACTGGGCTCTGTGGTTATATATGGAACATCTTAGCAGGGATGCGAGAACCTAAACTTGTTTGGGTGTTTTTCTTTTTTTTTTTTGTTGTTCTTTTTGTCTTTTTGTTGTTGTTGTGGCAGTTGTTTTTCATGAACTAAAGGGTTTTTTTTTTCCCTTTTTACAAAGCAAAATTACTTGAAATACAAAAGCAGCAGATTTGGTGACGTGCTTTCATAGCTCCAGAGAAAAGCCTTGCTTCTAGCTCCTGGTGCATCAGAAAAGTGGGAAGGTGAGTGTGGGCTGGAATCTGCACCATGGATTCATGGACCCTGGACCCTGTCACTTTTTATACTGACTTAAACACCTAGCACACAGGAGCACAGCCAAAAACCTTAGCCCAAAACTCCAGGATCTCCTCCCTGCTTCCCCCTGAAGCTGCCTTGCTCTGCTTGCAGGCTCTTTTGGTAGCAATCGTGAGGGATCGGGTAGCAATCCATTCTTTCTCCTTCCATTCACCATCTCCCTGGAAATACCTTATCTACCAGTGCCATATTTCTCAAAAATATGGCAAACCTTGGCTGGTAAAACATCTCACTGAGTCCCACAGGTTTTTGTAACAGCTGAATAGCATTACATTACTTTCTGTTCTAAATCCTATGATTTCTATGTCTTTCTCCTACTTGCATTCAGGAAAAGCTCCTTATAGGCCTGAATTAGGAAAGCTAGAAGCTTTGGCTTTGTTTTCAGAATTAGCAAACCTCTTTTTCCCCAAGTAATTTTGTACAATATATATTTGTCTTAAATTTTTGTACTGCTTTCCATGACTTATTTTATGCTAATAGTTCCCTAAGTATTATTAATTAGATTTTTTTAAGGAAGAGAAAGTTCTTGAAAGTTAATTAAAAGTTGCACAGAGTAATGTGTGTAAAAGTGGCTTTTTCATTCTGAAAATTAAACCTTTATAATTAAAATCCGATATTCATTTAAAGATTTAAATGGAGTGTTTATTACTCATTTATTATTATTTAGCTTTTACCCCTTTGGATGTGTAATTGCTCCGGCAGAAAGAAATCAATCCATCCCCACTGCCAAAGCCCCCCTCCCTCTTGTCCCCTCTCTGGGAAACGAGAAGTTTCCATCATCCTGCTTAGAGAAATGACCGTGTCCCAAGTGGAGGGACAGGGACACGTGCTTACGTCTATCTTGATTTGCTCCTGTAACAGCCTGTCACTTTGTTTCCCCAAGATGTTAAATTTTTGTTGTTGTCGTTATCACAAGGATGGAATATGGATTTTAGAAGCGATCAGCTTCTGCTTGCCAGCAAGAGGCTACTGTACATTCAAATAACACTGAGGTTGCAAATCAAAACAGATACGGGCTCAGCAAAGTCAAAGTTAAAGAAATGTTAAGGGAAGGATGCTCACCTGGGGCTCTGGTGT
Source organism: Tinamus guttatus (assembly GCF_000705375.1). The sequence continues at coordinate 377,999 of NW_010579180.1, read as the reverse complement.
AAATCTTAAGCCACTGCATTCACCTAAATTCAGCTCTCTGGGCATGTCTGAATGGATCTGGACTGTCCCTGTGTTCTCACCAATCTGCACCAATGGAGCTGGGCTAGGCCAGGGTGAACCTGCCTGCTGGAGCTGCTCTGGGATCCGACTGCTCCCACGTGGTTCCAGGCTAATGCGCTCAGGGGAAGCAGGATTTTCAGAGGTGATTCGTGTTGGTTGTCAAACTTTAGACATAGGGAACGGGATCCAATTTTTTCCTACTTTACACTTCTTGGACACCAGACCAGCTCAAGGAAGCCCAGGTGAGTAGCTGTAACCAAATGCATCCTTAAATTCCCTGGAAGTCCAAGTGTAAAATCACTTTGCAAAAAGCTAGGAGGCTCAAGCCAAGCCAACCTTGATTAATTAATGGAGACTAATTAATGGCTCCCCTGCTTGGGTTCTAGGAGTAGCTCCTAGCAGTCATCCCCTTGTGTCATGTGCATGTAAGCGAGCTTGTACAGGACTTTCTGACATTCAGAGCTCAGTGATAAGTACATAAACATCATTATCACAAATTATTAATCATTGCACTTCAGCTAACATCACCCATGAATGGCTTAGAATGGCCTAGAATGGCTTTTGCCTCCATAAGACGCATGGCACACCAATAAAGCAAGAGAGAGCTCCTAATAACCACCATGTAATTGATAATTTTCAATAACGAATGTGCAATCATCACAGAGCTTCCAAGTAATCTGTTTAGAAAATGGCTGGTCCCCTTGTGCCCCTCACCGCAATATTATTACAAGCTATGTTGACTGAACAAGTATTTTTGGGGTTCGTTAAAAGGGAGAAACTTTCTTTATTAGCTAAGAGGAGCTGCTCAAAGAACTACCTAGGTGTTTTTAATCTGGAAACATCTGGGTCAGAAGCCAAAGAAGAAGGGATTTAGCAGTGGTGGGAGGGCTGTGAGCAAACAGAACGAGCTCTGGTGATATGCGTGTCACCAACAGAAATAATCAAGAATAAACAAAATCCATGTTGAATTAGCGCAGAGGGAGATCTCATTTGTCCTTGGGCTGGCTGATACAGAGGGACTTTTAAAATGATATTAATGTTACGATGCACAGGAGCAGCACACCGAGCCCCTCATGGAGATAAGGGCTCTACTGTGGCAGCTTTCCCGGGGAGGAGGTGTGAGCATTACAAGAGAGACCCGACTTAAAGAGCTTACAGTCAAAACCGACACAGCTTTGGAGGGAAGGGCTGTCACCCAGCGTGACGAAGCATTCGCCTTGCTCAAGGTGACAGGGGCATCCTCTGTGCCACGCAAGAAAGCGGGAGCATCTTCCGCCAACATCCTCCTCAGGGATGTGTCCAGCCCTAGGGGACCCCAGCGCTGTCCCCAGGGGCAGCTATGGACTTAGTGGATGTGGGGCACCCTTGGGAGCTGCTCTGCTCCCACCTCACCTTTGGGAAATGAGCTGAATACAGCCAAAATAAAGCAATTGCAAAGGTCTGCCTGCGTTTTTGCTAAAATCAAGTTTGTCTGGCTTAATCATTGGAGCAGAAGTCCAGATATGAATTTATTATACTTAGCTTTAGCCCCGTAAATGCTGTATGTTTAGTCTAAGTAAGTGTCTCCAGAGATACCCCCAGACAGCAGTGATTCAGCCCAGTCCTAGGGAACTAGACACCCTTGTTTAACGTTGAATTCAGGTCTTTTGAATCCCACCCTTAAAATCCCTTCCTGAGTAATCCTGCACAGGCCAGTTAACACCTCAATTTGTCTCATGGAGGCTGATATTTTTAACTTTTGAAAGAGAGAAGAATTATTCTTGAATATTAACCACGGACAACAAGGACTCTGATAAAGACGATTACCGAATAAACTACCAGTTGATAACTAAATGCAAAAAAAAAAAAAAAGGGGGGGGGGATGTAGGGGGAATGATTATTCCCTTAGCATTATCTGTGTGCTCTGCACCAGAGCATTTTAAGGCAATCTCAACTGAAAAGATAAAGACATAGCCATCCGTATAAACAAGGATACTTCATTCAATAGATAGAAAGCTCTGAAGGGTTCCGGCTTTGCTGGAGCCCTGAGACCCTGAGAATTGGGAGAGGTGGAGAGAATTAATTAGACTTCTGATATTATCCTGGTAAATAAAAGTAATAAGCCAAGCACTGAAAAGGAAGACTTACTTCATATTCAAACATTTACAGAATAAACAGCTGCTGATGCTTCTATCTAGCCCAGTCCTTATCCTTTAAGGCTGCAATAAGTGACCTCTTAATCCCGTCCAAAAGACTGCAAGAGAATCTGGAATTGAAAAAGAAAGCATATCTCCTTCACTCTTCCAATTTACACTCAATTCCAGTATAAAGTTGTGTCTTTTTCTTTTTTTTTTTTTTTTGATTCTTGCTGCAATGTGCATTTGATGATGAGATTTTGTGCATCTGAACACTTTTGCAGCCTCCTCCTTTTTTTCCTCTCCCTTTTTCTTTTCTCTAAATAAAGTGCCTGACCTCCCTACACTGAGCAGGAGCATTGCAGTCCTTCAGCTTGGTTATATCTCCATTGTATGGGCCATGCACTTATAGCAATAATTTATTGGCATGATAGACAGACTCAGCAATAACTTGATCCTGCAATGCACTGAATAAACACTTTAGCGTTTAGTACACGGACACTAATGTGCTGGGAAGTAATTGCTTAGAGGTTCCCAGCTTCAAAATAATAATGCGGGCATTGCATTTATCCAGCATACAGCATAGGAAAAAAAAATTGCTATTGGCCAAACTTCCTCTCTCCCATTTTGATTAGCGCAGTGGGGAAGAGATGAAGGGAAACACTGGGTGATCCTAAGACACCAGATCCTTTGAGCCTTAGGAAGTCGGATGTCATTTACCCAGACTGGACTTGGATAGGAAGGAGTTCCACTGACTTCAGCTGTTTTGCTCTGATTTTACACCAGCGTTACTTAGGGAAGTATCTGACCATTAATATCCTCTTTCACAAAAGCAATGCTGAAACGAGTGAAAGATTAAAATGCCTCTGCTAGCTTGGCGGAAATAAATAAATAAATAAGGTATCTTCTAAAGCAAACACATAAACATCCAGGCGGCAATTCCCTGGGTGAGCTGAGCTTAGAGAAAGCTCAGTGGAGTTAGCAGAAGTAGAATAAACTATTTAGAAACACCAAACCAAAATTCTGCATTTCCACTTAAGCGAATAATTACTCCTGCCCTCATCAACATTTCTCTGCTTAAATAATATTTATAAATTAAAGATGTTGAAACTTTAAATGGAAACTAATTTGGGTATTTTCTTTATTATTAAAAAGTTCTTTTCCCTGGATGCTTTGGGTTTCGTGAATGATTATGAAATGGTTTTGTTTCCTTGTTTATTTTACGCTTCCCCTTTCCTCACCACTGCAAAAGACTTCTGAACAGGTTGCAGAGTCATAACCTCCAGGTTACACAAGTGCTGCTTGCAAATGTTTATATTTATATATATATATTTTTTAAGTATTTGATTTAAGAAAAAAATCCCCAAATCTCAAAACAGAGGACTGAAATAAAATAAAAAAGAACAGCTTTCCCAATGTATTATTAATACCAATAAACGGGAGCTGGCAGATTTTAAAAGCCAGGATGTAATACATTTTCCTGGAGCAGTGAGCCTTTAAACAAGTCCCAGTTATTGAGATTGCATAGTAAAAGCTGGTAAAATGAAATATCTTTTCAGATAGGTTAATAAAGGCAGGCTGTATTAACATACCCTTCCCAGGAAACGCAAGCATGGAACAAAAACACAAGGTGCTTGTCTTTATGGACTCGGTAATGGGAAAGCTGGCAGGTGACAGGCACGGCTTCAGATTTAACCCCCGCTTTAGTCTGGACCTGGCTGATCATATCCCCTGGGAAAGGGCATAGCTCCCCTCAGCAAGAGCTGGGTAAAATATTGCTGCCTTCTCTTAAGTGTGCTCTTAAATTTGTTATGCCAAAAGTGATGCTGGAATTCCTATCTCTGTTATTTTAACAACTGCAACCTCCCATCCTTATCTTCACCTTGTCTCCAGTAAAGGAGGACTCAGAAGCATCTTTGAGCTTCTCTGGGCTTTCCTTGCCCTCCTTACTCACTTTCCTCCCCATTGCCCTAGGATAACTGAGCAATCCGAAGGCACTGAGTGAATGTCCTGCTACTTGTGGGTATATCCAGCATCTTTTTCTATGGATCTCCCTTCATTCATCCCTGTTTTCATCCTATCTTTCCTTTTGCAGCCCATATTCCTGTGGGGCTGACTAGGGTATTTAATGTAGATTTGGTGCTGCAGAAGAGAGCAATTAATAACTTCTGGCTGAGGTGTCTGATATTTTTTTCTCCTGCCTTGGGCTATATACAGCGCTTTGCTTAGCGGGTCAAGCCAGGTATCAAAATTAAGCACCTAAAGCTAGGGGAGATGCACTGCACTCAACATCACTGCAGAAGCTGGAGGCCCAGCTCCTACTGACACATAACTACTTTAAACACTTGTGAAAAATCTCATCTGTGATTGCATGTGTAGCCTTGCTGTTAGAAGATGAATTCCTTTTTTTTTTACTTAAAACCCTCTTTTTTATAAGCTTCCCCATCCTTTTTTTTTTTTTTCTTTTCCTCTTTTTTGTGTTATTATTATTTTCAAGCTCCTTTATAAAAAGTACTGTCCTGCTGCTAGTTTCTGGCCCCGTGTTGCTCCGGAGTGGGTAAGGGCAATGCCATGTGCTTAGAGGTGCTGCGGGCAGGGGGTTGGTTGTGACCGGTACCTGGATGGTGCCTGGCAAGTGGAGGGCACCGAGTGGCCTCCCTCGGCTTTCCCTGCTGCTCAGCTGCATGCTAAGAGCACAACCGCAGTGATATGTCTCTTACTGATGGGCAAAGAGAATTTTAAAGGCAAAGGAAGAGATTTAAGAAAAAAAAAGAGCAGAGATAAGGCTTAGACAATGTCAAGGAGATGGAATATACATCTCAGAGAAAATCTAAAAGCAGCTCATTACCAAAAAATACTAGCTGCAAGCAACAGCTCACACTGGAGAAGGAATATTTATCCACCCGTGTTTTGACAGCCTATTTCTTTCTGCTTTCCTCCACTGAGGGGCAATATTATTCAGAGGTTAGGAATGGCTGGTTGGAGGTGGGTATGGTGGCGGCTTGGCGTCTAATCCCGATTCTGCCCTTGCTCTGCAGGGCTGGCAGTCTCGCTAATCCCTCTGTGCACCAGGGAGCCTGGCATCATCACACCCCCAAAACCAAGAGGGAAAACTTGAGCCAAAGGGTTGGCCTACACTTGGGAATTAATTTGGATAACCCAAGATCTGCTGCTAGGGGTCAGGCTCAAGGTGCCTTTGAGGAGTGAGTGCTTTGCATGGAGCATTTGCAGAACGAACCTTTGCCTGCTACAACCCTCCCGCTTCCCCTGCTTTGCAGACACTTTGACCCAGAGACGGCATTTTATGTTTAAAAAAGGAGACAGGCTGTGAATTTAAATTCTGTGACGTTCTTTTTTTGTTCTGCAGTTGGCATGCCTTATTCCTGTTTAGTTTAGTTCACTTTCAAGCAGATTAAACTAAACTGGTACACAGCACTCTTATTATAGAATAAGTGTTCACAGAGAGAGCTATTCAACAATAATTATTCTGATTTAAACATTTCTGAAAAATTCTATGCATAGGCAAGCTTTAAGCAGCGGGTGGGTATGGCATACTGATGGGGGAGCACAAGGTACTGAAATACAGAGGATTCATGCGGACATCCCCACTCCAAATGTTAACCCATCCAGGCAGGAACAAAAACATGCAAGGTGATCAATATGTCCAATGAAAACCAACACGATCATGGTGGATTTTGATCATTAAATATTCCCAACTAACTGCTCTGGAACAAGATGTAGAACAGAGCTTACTCCCCCCAAATAATTCAGCAAATAGTCTTGAATAATGAATGAGATCAAAAAAAAAATCACCATCTGCTCGTGGACAATTTGCAAACACACATAAAAAAGTGGCAGCATTCTTTTAATAAATGATCGGTTATAAATTATTCACCCAGATCTAATTAACATTACAACTCCTAATTTCTGCAGGCAGCCCTAGTGTAACAATACTTTCCAGTTCTAGCTCATTTCCCAACCAAGACCCTCCAAGTGCTAACATACAAGATGCAAACCTCACAAGCATCCTGTGAGGGGAGGGTGTCTTCAGGTGGCAGACAAAATGGGCACACAGTTAAGGTCTTGTTTGGCAGCTTTCCCTCATTTATATCAATGCAAAAGCTACGTTAACTTTTGCTGTTTCCGTTTGCAGTTACCCTGGGTCTTTTTGCACTGATGCAAAAGAATGCCACAGATGAAGGTGGTAACTTTTCCCTGTGACATTCGTATGCTTGAATGTCACAGGGATACAGGATTTGCACTTGACATCTCATTTGGTTGATTGCTTAGGCAGTTAACGCCAATCTATCACCAACATCTAAATTTTCAAAGGTATTTTGGCACTGAAGAGCACAAATAGGTGCTCAAATTCCCATGGCACCATAAGTTGTTAATATAGTTGAAAATAAATTCAGGGGATTTTTCCATTTGTTCTATATGAGACAAATGTGTTCACCTACATCCTTTTTACCACTGCTTTATTGCCAACACAGGTGGTTTTGTTTGCAAGGAGTGATTCCTTTTCACAAATCTTTCACTACAGCAATGATTCTTTTTAACCACAGTATTCCCAACAGTGGGAGCCAGGTAGTGGCAGCTTGGAATTCTGCTGTACAATGAGTTATGAATCAGCATTACACATTTATTATGGCAAGGGGATGGCTCCCATATTGCTATTTGAGCAGAGAGATTTACATCATAGCAGAAACCTAATGAGTAGAGAACGCTAAGGTTAAAGTCAACCTTAATTCTAGCTTCATGAAAATTAAGTGTTAGGAGTTCTGTGATACAGACAAGCTGGGCTAAAAATGAATTCTCATTAGCAGAATGCTGTGATATATGGTTCCATTTCTCTTGTTGGCCAAAATGTGCTGTCTCTGAATTTAGCTTAACAATTTCATATGGCATTTTCCTGCTCACCCCTCCTTCTTCACAGTTCCAGAATAGGAATAGCTTTCAAGGCTGAAGGACAGAAGGTGTTTTTCATTACAGTATCATAATTTAGAGAAAGAGGAGAGGGGAAAAACAAAAAACACAGCCCAACTCATCTCCTCTCTCTCCATGCCATTAAACACACTCAGCATGTGGCATCTCAGACTCCAGGCAGGTGACGTTCTCAGACATCTTCAGAGTCAAGTTTGCTGCTTCCCTTGTTTCTCAGACTCCCCAAACTTCCACATTCTCGTCTCACTTCCAAATCATACACATCTTTATGAATCTCCGTCTTCTGTGTGTATATCCAGGAGAAATAAACCCCAAACCTTTGCCATTATTCAAGAAATATCTTCAGGTGATAAAAATGGAGGTGCGAACTTGGTTTTGTAGCTCAAGGACAGAGGGTCAGCATCTTTATAACCGGGGGCTGTACCAAGCCACAGCATATCTACAGCAACAGTCTGACATCTTGCTATGAATGTTACAGCCTTATAATACAAGGCTGCCTGACAGTGAAGTCAAGATGATAAGCTCTGTAAGATAGGATGGCGCCAGAAGTTTATGATTTGTAACTATCAGAGGCCTGCGTAAGTAGCACTATTTGGAAATATATATATAGATATTTGTAAGCTTTTTGACAAACATAGGCTCATTTTCTTCCGGAAGGCTAGAGCACAGCTGTGGTATTGGCTAAAGGAACATTACTAAGTAACAGAAGCCCCTCCTCAAAAGACACAACATTTAGAAAGCAAAGCAGCTCAGGCACAAGCTTTTCCCCCTGGCTACAGACTCAGACATCACCAGGAAGTTGCATCCACACATCCCTGGAAATTGCAGCTATACCAAGCAACTCTCATTCCCTCCAGATGTACATAAAGTAAGAGGACAGGATGCAGCTGTAAAAGCCGGTGGCTATTCTGTATTGTCATCATTTCCATGGATATTTGGTGGCATGTATGAACCGAGAGCAAGGAACTGGTGGGTGTGATCATGCACTTGTGTCTCGCTGACATTTCCTCACCTGCAAGAACTTGAGCAATGCATGCTTAGAGAGCTCCACCAGAACGGCAGGGGGTGAAACCAACTTCTTAACTTCTCTTAAATACTGTCAGCAATTCTAACTGATCATACCTTGATAGCCTGAATCATAGGTCCCATCTCAGGGCCTTTCAGAGCCTCATAAGCCATCCGTGACCTTATGTCCTCCGTGCTCCAATGCTTCAGTTGCACGGCCCAGTGTTTCCCTGTCCTTGTGCCTGCCTCTGTGCTCTGACTTGCAAGCGAGGAGGAAGAAATCTTCCCCATATCTCCTCCCCTGCACGCAGCAAGCAGGTCTCCCCGGTCCCCAAGCTGCCCTAGTCCTGTATGCGACACCTCCACGCTGAACTGCTGCGCTAAATCAGGATTAAACTACTGTCTCCACTGCCCCATAAAACCTTTAGCTCTTTAGCACCGGTTGAGAGGCAATACCGCTCTCAGCCTCATCGGGAACGGTTTCCTCTTACAAATGCTCACTGACCGTAGCTGTCCCAGGCATCTCCCTTGCCTACCCTCACGCGCTGCAGTGCTATGAGGCAGCCTGAATGGTGCTTGGAGGACAGGCTGTGCTGGAAGGAAGTGATTTTCTTTTTTTTTAAAAAAAAGAAAACAGACAACAGTTCATAAATCTGGTTCTCCTGCCTGATCATTGCTGTCCTCCATCTCCCTCTGGCATTGTTGGAAACTGGCTCTTGGAACAGCCTCTTAAAAATGTATCGGCAAGAAGAAAGGAAATTGTTCTCAGTGACAACAATACTGTACACGTATTTGTATATTTATTCTGAAGATCAAATTGATAACAACAGGTCCCTTCATGCTTGCTGATTTATCTGTTGAGCAGGTATCTATGCCGTATGCACTGCATGGCTATAACTGTCATGGCTGATACAGGGATAAGATGAATAACCTCTACAGATTTCAGGTACAAGTAGGAAAATGTAATCATAACTCACTTTAGAACCAAGTGATACATATTTATACTTTGCCTATCACAGGCTAGCAAGCCTTTTCCTTTTATTTTGCATTCATGGACCTGTGATGCACATCAATCTTATTTTCAGTTTGTTAATATTGTTGTCACTCAGCTGAAATTTATTGTCACATGACTTATGATTGGGAGACAGTTTCATCTGAGGAACATTCTCTTAATTTACCGTATTCAAATTTTCTTACCTGACTTGACTCTGCTTTCCAAAGACCATTCACTTGATTGGACTCTACCCTTTTTTTTTTTTTTCTTCTTCCTACCAGACTAAAAGCTGTAAAATGTCAAAACTATTTATAAACTAAGCAAGACCAGAAGTCAAAATGATAGAATAAAATGGATATAAACTCTTAATCATCCCCATAGGATTTAGTGGGTGGGCTGAAATGCACATAACTAATTTCCCTGGGGAAATGTGACCTTTAAGGATCATATTTGGATCACAAATGCCTTCCCCAGGGTGAAAAGAGAATCAACTAAGAGTAGGAGCCCTCTGCAACGACAGGAGAAAAAGGAGCTTTGCCCATCTTTGGCAATAGGGGATCCATCCTGCATTAGCCCTGCTCACACCAGGGCAAGGGCAGACCTGGCCTGCAAGAAGAATCACCACCACCAAACTTTGCTAAGAGAAGAACACAACTTTTCCTTCTTGCAACTTTTTTTTTTTTTTAAGAGATCATAAATATTTATGAAGAGCCTGTCAGTCATTTTTAGGGTTTCTGACTGAGTGTGTCACAAGAGAAGGGCTTTTATGAGGATTTATAGTAAATTGCAGTAAATTGTATTCCTGTCAGGGAGCAGAGAGGAGGACATGATGTCAGGGGAAAGCAAGCAATCTCCCTAGCACGGCAGAGACACTGCAGGGCAAATCCGTCCCTGTCCCCAGGGCCAGCACAAAGCCCACGCACTTAAGTGTTATTGCATCCTCATTGCCCAGTGAGGCCCAGCCAGGAGAAGTTCTGGGGCAGCAATCACCATTTTCATTCGCTAGGTCCATCATTTACATGATTCTCCTATGTCATGATATTACTTCTACACAAAACTTCCTTGTACTGCAAAGCCAAAAATCCTGTCCATTTCCTAAACTGCAGCCCAACATGAATCCAAGACAACAGTTCTACTTTGGGGACTTGAAATAAGAGTGGATCTGAGACATCAGGGCAACAGCAAGAATTGAATACTTGCCTTTTGTGTAATAAAGCAAATCAAGGCAATTAAAACTAGAGAAAATTATAGGAGTGTCTTACAATTATCTGTAGTAAGGAGATAGCAATATGCAGAGGCTGCAACAACCCTGAGCCTTGTCAAACCACGCAGCAACATGCCTCACAAATGCTATTTGTCCTTACAAATCAAGATCTCTCCTCAAAAGGTATTTCCTCAAGGAATTTCCACAAAAAAACATCCCCAAGGTAGCCTTTAAGCAAATGTATTATCCTATCATATTACCATTCCCAGAAAACAAAAGCAAGATAGCAAAGTACTTTTCCCAAGTCCTGTAACACAAGACTCTCTCCTCCAGGCCTTTTCCTATTCGTACTAAAGTAAACTCTACTCTTTCTTCCTGCCTTTCAGTGTCTCGATCCTAGCAATTTTAAAACAAATGAAAAAGTAAAGTACAGCATTATTTAAACCTGCCACAGTTTCATCTGATTTTACTGCTCATCATTAAGACTACAAAAGACTAAGGGAAAAACTGATGGTACCCCAACACCGAGGCAAATTCTCCATGGATCACTCTGCACGTTAACCTGAAAGGGCTTGATTGCATTATCTTACCAGCTTCAGAGTTATGCTATTATTCTTTGGCTGATTCCATCACGTTATATTTTGCTCATTAAGGGGGGAGGGAATGTCAAGATCACATTTCATCCAACGAGAAAGAAGTGTGAGCATGAGGAGTGCGGTTGTATTAATTGAATCAACGGTGACAGTGCTAACAGCTTTAAGCCCAGTAAATCTAGACAGGCTCTTGTCAGATAAAGTATCAATGTGCTTTATCAAACTTTGTCCATAGATTTATAGAGTGCTCAGACCACAGATCTGCAGTTCCTCAATGTAATCACTTTGGCATTTTCTAGCTATGCTACCAACCTCCATGTGAAATAATGGAATTTATTGACAGAGAAGCAGGCACTGCAATTTTGCTGTTGTTTAGAAAAATTGCCCATCAATGATGTGTCGGGGGAGAAAGACAAAAGAGATTACAGTAAGATGACTATCTCCTGACTCCT